>VMBQ01014601.1:0-14760 GCA_007657795.1 Dreissena rostriformis | reverse complement strand
TCAAACTTGCGATATAAAAAGCTATAACATTATTTTGAAAACTAACGTGCGTCTCAGATTATGCAATAGCGAACACTTCAGTGCCTTCGGCGATTTGATTTTGTAATGTTAGTGGTGGTTTCAAACCTATATCGGTAATACACGTTTTTGCTAAATTATCAATGACAAGTGTTACAAACGCGGTATTATTTTTACGTGCGTGTTTATTTCAAACTTTATGAGGTCCTTCCGCGCCTGAGGCTGCTTTATGTGAGGACCCGGAGTGTGTCCCAGCACTCCTGACTGCATTATGTGAGGACCCGGAGTGTGTCCCAGCACTCCTGACTACATTATGTGAGGTCCCGGAGTGTGTCCCAGCACTCCTGACTACATTATGTGAGGACCCGGAGTGTGTCCCAGCACTCCTGACTACATTATGTGAGGACCCGGAGTGTGTCCCAGCACTCCTGACTACATTATGTGAGGACCCGGAGTGTGTCCCAGCACTCCTGACTACATTATGTGAGGACCCGGAGTGTGTCCCAGCACTCCTGACTACATTATGTGAGGACCCGGAGTGTGTCCCAGCACTCCTGACTACATTATGTGAGGACCCGGAGTGTGTCCCAGCACTCCTGACTACATTATGTGAGGACCCGGAGTGTGTCCCAGCACTCCTGACTACATTATGTGAGGACCCGGAGTGTGTCCCAGCACTCCTGACTACATTATGTGAGGACCCGGAGTGTGTCCCAGCACTCCTGACTACATTATGTGAGGACCCGGAGTGTGTCCCAGCACTCCTGACTACATTATGTGAGGACCCGGAGTGTGTCCCAGCACTCCTGACTACATTATGTGAGGACCCGGAGTGTGTCCCAGCACTCCTGACTACATTATGTGAGGACCCGGAGTGTGTCCCAGCACTCCTGACTACATTATGTGAGGACCCGGAGTGTGTCCCAGCACTCCTGACTACATTATGTGAGGACCCGGAGTGTGTCCCAGCACTCCTGACTACATTATGTGAGGACCCGGAGTGTGTCCCAGCACTCCTGACTACATTATGTGAGGACCCGGAGTGTGTCCCAGCACTCCTGACTACATTATGTGAGGACCCGGAGTGTGTCCCAGCACTCCTGACTACATTATGTGAGGACCCGGAGTGTGTCCCAGCACTCCTGACTACATTATGTGAGGACCCGGAGTGTGTCCCAGCACTCCTGACTACATTATGTGAGGACCCGGAGTGTGTCCCAGCACTCCTGACTACATTATGTGAGGACCCGGAGTGTGTCCCAGCACTCCTGACTACATTATGTGAGGACCCGGAGTGTGTCCCAGCACTCCTGACTACATTATGTGAGGACCCGGAGTGTGTCCCAGCACTCCTGACTACATTATGTGAGGACCCGGAGTGTGTCCCAGCACTCCTGACTACATTATGTGAGGACCCGGAGTGTGTCCCAGCACTCCTGACTACATTATGTGAGGACCCGGAGTGTGTCCCAGCACTCCTGACTACATTATGTGAGGACCCGGAGTGTGTCCCAGCACTCCTGACTACATTATGTGAGGACCCGGAGTGTGTCCCAGCACTCCTGACTACATTATGTGAGGACCCGGAGTGTGTCCCAGCACTCCTGACTACATTATGTGAGGACCCGGAGTGTGTCCCAGCACTCCTGACTACATTATGTGAGGACCCGGAGTGTGTCCCAGCACTCCTGACTACATTATGTGAGGACCCGGAGTGTGTCCCAGCACTCCTGACTACATTATGTGAGGACCCGGAGTGTGTCCCAGCACTCCTGACTACATTATGTGAGGACCCGGAGTGTGTCCCAGCACTCCTGACTACATTATGTGAGGACCCGGAGTGTGTCCCAGCACTCCTGACTACATTATGTGAGGACCCGGAGTGTGTCCCAGCACTCCTGACTACATTATGTGAGGACCCGGAGTGTGTCCCAGCACTCCTGACTACATTATGTGAGGACCCGGAGTGTGTCCCAGCACTCCTGACTACATTATGTGAGGACCCGGAGTGTGTCCCAGCACTCCTGACTACATTATGTGAGGACCCGGAGTGTGTCCCAGCACTCCTGACTACATTATGTGAGGACCCGGAGTGTGTCCCAGCACTCCTGACTACATTATGTGAGGACCCGGAGTGTGTCCCAGCACTCCTGACTACATTATGTGAGGACCCGGAGTGTGTCCCAGCACTCCTGACTACATTATGTGAGGACCCGGAGTGTGTCCCAGCACTCCTGACTACATTATGTGAGGACCCGGAGTGTGTCCCAGCACTCCTGACTACATTATGTGAGGACCCGGAGTGTGTCCCAGCACTCCTGACTACATTATGTGAGGACCCGGAGTGTGTCCCAGCACTCCTGACTACATTATGTGAGGACCCGGAGTGTGTCCCAGCACTCCTGACTACATTATGTGAGGACCCGGAGTGTGTCCCAGCACTCCTGACTACATTATGTGAGGACCCGGAGTGTGTCCCAGCACTCCTGACTACATTATGTGAGGACCCGGAGTGTGTCCCAGCACTCCTGACTACATTATGTGAGGACCCGGAGTGTGTCCCAGCACTCCTGACTACATTATGTGAGGACCCGGAGTGTGTCCCAGCACTCCTGACTACATTATGTGAGGACCCGGAGTGTGTCCCAGCACTCCTGACTACATTATGTGAGGACCCGGAGTGTGTCCCAGCACTCCTGACTACATTATGTGAGGACCCGGAGTGTGTCCCAGCACTCCTGACTACATTATGTGAGGACCCGGAGTGTGTCCCAGCACTCCTGACTACATTATGTGAGGACCCGGAGTGTGTCCCAGCACTCCTGACTACATTATGTGAGGACCCGGAGTGTGTCCCAGCACTCCTGACTACATTATGTGAGGACCCGGAGTGTGTCCCAGCACTCCTGACTACATTATGTGAGGACCCGGAGTGTGTCCCAGCACTCCTGACTACATTATGTGAGGACCCGGAGTGTGTCCCAGCACTCCTGACTACATTATGTGAGGACCCGGAGTGTGTCCCAGCACTCCTGACTACATTATGTGAGGACCCGGAGTGTGTCCCAGCACTCCTGACTACATTATGTGAGGACCCGGAGTGTGTCCCAGCACTCCTGACTACATTATGTGAGGACCCGGAGTGTGTCCCAGCACTCCTGACTACATTATGTGAGGACCCGGAGTGTGTCCCAGCACTCCTGACTACATTATGTGAGGACCCGGAGTGTGTCCCAGCACTCCTGACTACATTATGTGAGGACCCGGAGTGTGTCCCAGCACTCCTGACTACATTATGTGAGGACCCGGAGTGTGTCCCAGCACTCCTGACTACATTATGTGAGGACCCGGAGTGTGTCCCAGCACTCCTGACTACATTATGTGAGGACCCGGAGTGTGTCCCAGCACTCCTGACTACATTATGTGAGGACCCGGAGTGTGTCCCAGCACTCCTGACTACATTATGTGAGGACCCGGAGTGTGTCCCAGCACTCCTGACTACATTATGTGAGGACCCGGAGTGTGTCCCAGCACTCCTGACTACATTATGTGAGGACCCGGAGTGTGTCCCAGCACTCCTGACTACATTATGTGAGGACCCGGAGTGTGTCCCAGCACTCCTGACTACATTATGTGAGGACCCGGAGTGTGTCCCAGCACTCCTGACTACATTATGTGAGGACCCGGAGTGTGTCCCAGCACTCCTGACTACATTATGTGAGGACCCGGAGTGTGTCCCAGCACTCCTGACTACATTATGTGAGGACCCGGAGTGTGTCCCAGCACTCCTGACTACATTATGTGAGGACCCGGAGTGTGTCCCAGCACTCCTGACTACATTATGTGAGGACCCGGAGTGTGTCCCAGCACTCCTGACTACATTATGTGAGGACCCGGAGTGTGTCCCAGCACTCCTGACTACATTATGTGAGGACCCGGAGTGTGTCCCAGCACTCCTGACTACATTATGTGAGGACCCGGAGTGTGTCCCAGCACTCCTGACTACATTATGTGAGGACCCGGAGTGTGTCCCAGCACTCCTGACTACATTATGTGAGGACCCGGAGTGTGTCCCAGCACTCCTGACTACATTATGTGAGGACCCGGAGTGTGTCCCAGCACTCCTGACTACATTATGTGAGGACCCGGAGTGTGTCCCAGCACTCCTGACTACATTATGTGAGGACCCGGAGTGTGTCCCAGCACTCCTGACTACATTATGTGAGGACCCGGAGTGTGTCCCAGCACTCCTGACTACATTATGTGAGGACCCGGAGTGTGTCCCAGCACTCCTGACTACATTATGTGAGGACCCGGAGTGTGTCCCAGCACTCCTGACTACATTATGTGAGGACCCGGAGTGTGTCCCAGCACTCCTGACTACATTATGTGAGGACCCGGAGTGTGTCCCAGCACTCCTGACTACATTATGTGAGGACCCGGAGTGTGTCCCAGCACTCCTGACTACATTATGTGAGGACCCGGAGTGTGTCCCAGCACTCCTGACTACATTATGTGAGGACCCGGAGTGTGTCCCAGCACTCCTGACTACATTATGTGAGGACCCGGAGTGTGTCCCAGCACTCCTGACTACATTATGTGAGGACCCGGAGTGTGTCCCAGCACTCCTGACTACATTATGTGAGGACCCGGAGTGTGTCCCAGCACTCCTGACTACATTATGTGAGGACCCGGAGTGTGTCCCAGCACTCCTGACTACATTATGTGAGGACCCGGAGTGTGTCCCAGCACTCCTGACTACATTATGTGAGGACCCGGAGTGTGTCCCAGCACTCCTGACTACATTATGTGAGGACCCGGAGTGTGTCCCAGCACTCCTGACTACATTATGTGAGGACCCGGAGTGTGTCCCAGCACTCCTGACTACATTATGTGAGGACCCGGAGTGTGTCCCAGCACTCCTGACTACATTATGTGAGGACCCGGAGTGTGTCCCAGCACTCCTGACTACATTATGTGAGGACCCGGAGTGTGTCCCAGCACTCCTGACTACATTATGTGAGGACCCGGAGTGTGTCCCAGCACTCCTGACTACATTATGTGAGGACCCGGAGTGTGTCCCAGCACTCCTGACTACATTATGTGAGGACCCGGAGTGTGTCCCNAGTACTTTGAACTGACTGGGTGTACTGGTCAAGCAGAAATTCCCTTAAGTTAATTTTATGCATCCCAGGCCTTCTTCATGTGTTTCAACTGAAGGTCATTAGTGCATAGTATTGAGTTTGATTGTTGAAATGAGAAACTTGTAAGGAGTTTACTCTTTTAAGTGGTATTGCATGTTAGACAAGAATTAGTAAAATGACAGAGTACAAACGTTCTTATTCAAGACCATTTCTTAGTTGTGTTAATGTTCTTTAGATTATGGCTTGACTTGTATCTAATAAATAATGTCCATAAATAATGGTTATTTTAGTAGTAAATGTGCAAAAAGTGCATCAATGTTTTCTCATACAGACAGATTCACAAAAAAAGAAAAAATGATACAATAAAATTATAAATGGACTCTTACACCAGTCTTGGAATTAAAGCTAATAACAACTATTCTGGATACAAAACTCCTTTCCAACAGAATCAAGCCAATGAATTCATGAATGCGTCAAATACATATAGAAAGTAAGATGGGTACAATCAACCCACCAGGATAAAGGGAAGAGACAAATTGGTGCTAGTCTTATTGAAATTCTGTAAGTGACATATACATTCCCAACGGTCAACAAGCCTTCCAACCCTCAAGATCAGGTTCAGGTATTGTAATGAGTGCTCTATCTCTGGCTAGGTGTAGTTGTAGGCTCAATCTTGGATGAGATTGTGAAAGTCTTACCACCGCCATAATGCCCAGTCTGGTCGTAAGTTCAATCTTGATTGAGATTGAAAGACTTAAAACCTTGCTGAGAAGGTAGCAACACTCATTACAATACCTGAACTTATGATCTTTAGTGTTGGAAGGCTTGTTGACCATTGGGAATGTATATGTCACTAACGGGATTTCAAAAAGACTAGCTCACCCACTTTGTTTGGAGAATAAGTCTCTATCCTTCATCCTAGTGGGTTGATTTTAAACAGCTTACTTTTTATATGTATTTGACGTTTTCATGTACTCATAAGCTGGATTCTCTAGGAAAGAAGTTTTGTATCCAGAATACACCCCTTGACCCCAGGGCCAAAACACCCTATTTGGGGAAGGCGCCTCAGCCTTTTTTAGGGGAAAAAAACGCGATTTTTTCTTAGTTGGGGAAAATAAGAAATTTGTATTTCATTTGGATAATGGAGTTGATGCATGAAATAAATTATATTGGGTAGCCACAAAGTGCGGAAGGTACCAATACTCTACAGATACATGTACTAACTTGCACTGACTTTGGATTTAGATTGCTTGGTACTTACAGTGTTTTTTTCCTTTTTTTGACGGGTCCCGTAAACGGACCGTTCCCAATGACCTACAGACCCGTTCCCAAAATGAACCGGACCCGTCCCAATTTTTTACCCCTCAATTGGGAATGTTTGAGTCCCATTTGGGGAAAAAAAGTGGTTACTTTGGTTGGGGAAGCGCCGATATTCGGCTCCTTCAAAGAAGGGTTTTTTGGCCCTGGACCCCATACATATTATCTCTGGGTAATCACATCCCTTAGCCCCTTAGCCTGGCAATTAACATCCCTAGTCCCTGTTTATTATAGCCTCTGACCTTACCAATCCTTTACCCTGTTCACCTAAGTTAGAGGCCAAAACAACCCAAAACCCATTGCCAGGGGCCCTTACGGTTTAAGGGAATTTGGTATGGGGTGGTGAGTGTAAGTACTGGAGCATGTGAAGAGAAGGCAATGTGATTATTCAACAAGTACTGGACCTATTGTGACATTGCAGTAACTTACATGTAAATTCTCAACTCATTCTCACGAAGTAAACATTAAAACCACATTGAACTCCTTTAATATATTTACCAGACTGCCAATGTCCATGTGTTCTTGCTTGAAATCTTCACTTTTTACAAACAAAGTGGACAAGTAGTTTTGATGACAGTTGATAAAAATATTTTGTTCATTATTTGAAGTTTGAAATATAAAATATTTTTTTTAAATTGAAAACAGCAAGAAATTTTCTAAACATACATAAAATTTGCTTTGAAAAACAATGTTGCTTCATTTATTTCAACTTGTCCACTTTTTCTAAGTGTTTATAGCATTTATTACAAGCATTGTAACTCTTCTCTGCTAACAAAGCGTTTTCTTGAATAAATCATGCATATGATCAACTTTCCTTTAACCAGACACTACTCCTGGTGTCAAATGCATTTAAAGAAAAAAACTTCAAAGTAACTCCAATTAAAAAAAAACGCTTGCTTGTTTATCACCAGTTCCATGCTTGTCATGAATATATGTTATACTTCTCTTGCTTTTTCAAATGGACGTCCATAAGTGCGGATTGTATGAAATATGTACATTATTTGATGTGGAAAAATGTAATACATTCACTGTTTACTTACTTAAAGCAACACACTTTATTTGGCATAGTAAATTTAACTATAAATAAGAAACATATTTTATCTATGCCAATTAGAATATATCTGGTGGTTACAAGGTAGAAAGCCGCCTTTTTTGCACTTTAAAACTTAAAAATAATCACGTTTGTCGAAATGTACGTGTACGTCTAGAAATCCTACTTTCGGTTTTAAACGCGTGAAAAATAATAAATTACTTGCTAACTAGGCTTGAGATTGAATTGTATCTATGCCAATTAGAATATATCTGGTGGCTACAAGGTAGAAATCCATCTTTTTTTGCAATTTAAAACTTAAAAATAATAACGTTTGTCTTAATGGATTTATAATATAGAAATCCTAATTTCGGTTTTAAAAGCGGTAATTCCCGGTCGAAAAATAATAAATTACTTGCTAACTTGGCTATAGATTAAATGAAAATCGTGCACACTTTCAAATTGCATCTATATGTATTGATTAACATGTACTTCATTTCAAGGTGTGTGGCTTTAAATTAAAGTCTTATTTTTTAATTGTTGATATCCATTCATTTTATAAACTTGCAACAAAATTGATTTCCTTTTTTTTAGAAGGATCTATTATCAAGTACAAATGTAATAGGTTTAAAAGAAATTAAAACATTTCACTTTCTTCAATAATGGAATGTTTCCACTACAAAAACCATGCAAGGTCTTGACATTTGCTTGACAGAAATAAGGGAATTGAGAATCTTGAAATATTGAAGTGAAAATGTGAAGCACATTATATACCAGAAATATGTCATAAGCTAATAAATTGCTAAAACCTTAACCTAAATAAAACTATTTTGCAAATTTTTTGTTTGGAAATAGCAGCACCATACACACCATTTACTTAGTGTTGTATTTATCTTCTTCTACAAATAAAATTAATTTTGGTCGATTGTTTGTTCTATGCTTAGTGTATTTAATGACTTCACAATTGAATTTCTGGTGAAAAATGTCACAGTGCAAATTTAAAGACTGTATTCCATTACAGGCATATACATCAACATGAATTGAAGATTCATGTTCCTTTATTTAGTTTTGGTGAGGTATCCATTATTAATGGTAGTTGAATGTCCTTCATTAAGTTTTCGTATCGTCAAACTTTTCTGTTCAGTTGCGACTTTCATGTTTTTTTGATTGAATTTCTTCATGTGGTCGTCATGCAGAGTGTGGGGGTTTCAGTTCAAGATGCATTATTCCTAAAGGTGTTGATACTTAGCCCTTTTAGCGCTGCAACCGAATTTTAAAGGCCCTGCAAACAGTTTGGATCCAGATGAGATGCCACAGAACGTGGCGTCTCATCAGGATCCAAACTGTTTGCTATTCTGATAGTATTCTTTGAAAAAAGAAGAAAAAAATGCTTATTTTAGAAATTCAGCAGACAACATTTTAGCTGAAGACAACTATCCCAGCATTCAAAAGGGTTAAAACATAGTAGTTGTTGTATTTGTGTCTGGTTTTTTCTTGGTGATTGAATTCCTATTGCTCTAATTTGTGTACCCGTTTTGATATTTTCTTTACAATTAACGCTAAGAATTATTCTCATGTCCTCCCTTTGATATGGCAAGTATCGTAATCCGTTGTCTCTAAACTTTGTTTTTGATATTTGATTCCTGGGCAGCATAATTTCAATACTGCGTCAACTGTTTGTTATTAAGTTTGTAAACTACTGATAGTGAACTAGAAAATGTATATAATTATTATGATCAATTCATTTTGGATATATTTTTTTACTCACAATTTGAGTTGTATTTTGACTTATTAATTAACAAATAAAAATAGTGCACTATTGTAAGTATTCAGTGTTCTTGAGAGGTTTGTGTTGTTTTATTTCTTTTTGGCCAATAAATAGTTTAGGGAGGGAACTAAACATTTGGATATGTTAATAATGTACAGGAGGGAAAGGAATTTTGAATTTGTCAGTAACTAACAATTCTTCAGTTTTTATTTACAGAACCAAGTACATGTAATTTACCAAGTATTATACCTTATATACAATTCTGAATGTGATATGTATTGATGTACTTCAATTCTTTGTTTTGTCAAAAAATGTTAATTCATTTGTATGCCCCCTTTAAAAAAAAAAGGTGGTATATTCTTTTTGGCCTGTCTGCCTGTCATTTTGTGTCTGTCTAGATTAAAGTTTGGTCATAACTTTTGCAATATTGATCATAGCAACTTGATACTTGGCATGCATGTGTATCTCATGGAGCTGTACATTTTGAGTGGTGAAAGGTCAAGGTCATCCTTCAAGGTCAAAGGTCATTTTTTTAAAATAATGTCAAAGCGGCGCAGTAGGGGGCATTGTGTTTCTGACAAACACGTCTCTTGTTCTATTACTCAATCGATTGGTTATTTGATTTATTACATTATCAATCCAAATTTATAGAATTTTTGTCATAGTGTAATTTCATCACTTTTTTGGTAATACATTAATTTTTAATATTATCATATAAAGGCAACTAATTTGTTAATCTGTAACTCAATACTTAGGTAGGATCAGTTATTTAAGGTATTTCACATTGGTGTAGGCTTATATCAAATAACTCTGTAACTTTTATTTCATTTGTTAATTTCTAATACACTACTTTTTATCTGATGTTTTGGATATGATACGAATATTTAGTTTTTCTAATAATTTTGGTATTCAAGAATTTTGTTAATTTATTGTTAATTTAGTGTGTCATGTGGAGGCTGAATATATATCTTCATGTCAAATGTATACTTTTTGTATTTTTTTTTTGTTGGAAAAGTAACTTTGTTAGTAATTTGGTGTTAAAAAACTATGTCAATGTATACTTTTTGTAATTTTTTTTTGTCAAAAGTAACTCTGTTCAATCAAGTTCACAACACCGGTTTTCCGTTAAAGCCAACCAATCACAGACCAGCACGAAGGCCGAACGTGAACGTGGACTTTCACCATCGACATTGCTCTGTGGAAGTTTAAGGTACTACGTCACAATTATTGATGCTCCCGGCCATCGTTACTTTATCCAGAACATAATCACAGGTACATCACAGGCTGACTGTGCCGTGTTGATTGTTGCCGCTGGTGTTGTTGAGTTCAAGGCTGGTATCTCCAAGAACAGTCAGACCAGAGAAATCCCCTGCTTGCTTTCACCCTCGGCGTGAAGCAGCTCATTGTTGGTGTCAACAAGATGGACAACACTGAGCCAACATTCTCCGAGAAATGTCTTGAGGAAATCAAGAATGAATGAATAAAACTACATCAAGAATATGGGTCACAACCCCAAGGCAGTTGCCTTTTTCCCCATTTCTGGATGGCACGAAGAAAACATGATTGAATGAACAGAAAAGACGCCCTGGTACAAGGGATAGGCCATTGAGAGTAAGGAAGGCAATGCGTCTTGAAAGACCCTGTTCGAGGCTTTTGACTCGATTACCCCTCCTAGCCAACCATACGAGAAGCCCCTGCGTCTCCCACTTCAGGACGTCTACCAAATTGGAGGTAAATTTTGTTTTAATCGGCATCTTGTTTCTATTTTGTGGGTTTATATAATCAAATTTGCTTAAGGTTGGGTAAAAAGACTTGTGTGTTCCAGTTGATGGTTTTTAATTTTAGAAGTTGTCAGATTTATTAAACTACTATCTGCAAGTAATCATATCAATCTCGTTTGATTTGCAAATGGAAATTTTCACCTGCTAATGTCAAGTTTTCCTAGGGTAGTTTGAGCTCAAGGTTATTTATATTTGTGTACACTTGTTTGTGAAATGTTGTTTACAAAATATGTTTGAGGTCCTTCCATGCCTGAGGGTGCATTATGTGAGGACCAGGAGTGTGTCCCAGCACTCATATCTTATTTGCTTACTAGACTCATGAAAGTTGGGATGAATTTTGAATGATTGCTGCAATTTCCAGTTTTAGTTTTAAATGAAATATTTTCAATTTGTTGTGGTCTTGTATTATGGGGGGTGGGGGGAAACTGGAGTACCAGGAGGAAATCTAACCTGTCCGGAATGGCGAACCACCAACCAAACTCACATGCTTTCGGGAATGNTGAATTTTGAATTATTGCTGCAATTTCCAGCTTTTTAGTTTTTAATGAAATTTTTTCAATGTGTTGTGGTCTTGTATTGTGTGTGGGGGGAGGGGGGAAACTGGAGTACCCAGAGGAAACCCAACCTGTCCAGAATGGCGAACCTCCAACCAAACTCACACGCTTTCAGGAAATGGGGATTGAACCTGGTAACTTAGGTTAAATGCCAAAATAAACCTGCCTATGTATGCATGAACACACTTAAAAAATACAGCTAAAATGATAAAAAAAAGACCATCACTGTTAATTAATAATTTATGGAGTAGTACTTATAAGACCAAAATTAAAGACAAAATATTACAAAAATACATTCAGATCATGAAATGAACAGTTTTGTTTGAAAAAATCACCAAAATGATGTCCATTCCAAGTTTGATGTCTTATCCCAGATTCACATAATTCAGTGTTTATGATATTTATTATCCACCCAGATATTGCTCAACTCCTGTATGTGCGTCTTGACGGTGTGCATCTGCGTAAGGTCGGTGACCTGACATTCTGCGTGAATCTAAGGATATGTATCCTCAACAACAACTTCCTGACAAAGATTGACAACCTGGCTAGGTGCAGGCATCTTATTAAGCTTGATTTACACAGCAACCAGGTAAACGCGCTTAAATATTTTCCTTTCTACACCTTAGTCATATTATATTATTGTGTTTATTGTTAAGCTTCAGAATTCACTCATAACTTAAACATGTCCTAATAACTTTGAGAAGACAGGACCTTGTCTACCAAGATCAGGTAAAACTGTTTATCATTATCGTTGTTGTTGTTGCTGCAGTTGTCATCACTCCCCGGGATTGCCTTCTGGTCCGGGATGCGGAATCTCAGGTTCCTTCATCTCCATGACAACCCGCTTGGAAAGTACGAGAATCTCCAGAACCTCGCCACGTGTCCGCATCTCATAGCGCTGACCATGTATGACACACCGCTGAGTTTGAAGAGAAACTATCGCCACCACGTTGTCAACAGTATTTGGTCTCTTAAGGTAAATTCCTTTGCATATTTGTATTAATTGTATTGAAATTAAGGTTAATGACTTTGCATGTTTGTATTAAATTTATTATAACACCTTACTTGCAATAAGTGTATTCTTTATATGAAATTATATTTATATTCCCCGGCATATTAAAGCTGTAGGTGACAATGAAACTCAATAACTACAAAGGCCACCATTTTATCCTCATTGACAAAGCTCCAAAATGTTCCGTTCAGTATCGTGGCTTGAGCTTTTAAGTATCACTCACACACATGTCACTCAACTAATAGATGGCTCTTGGAACGGTTGACTACTGTAATATTTCATATGTGCCTCACTATTGGAAAACGGGTTTAAATGCATGTGCGCAAAGTGTCGTCCCAGATTAGCCTGTGTGGACTGCACTTGCTTATCTGGGACAACACTTTATGCACATGCATTAAGCCACATTTTCACAGAGCGAATCTCATATTTATGTGATCCCCTCTCTTCAGGCCCTCGATAATCATGTGATATCCGACGAAGAGATTATAGAAGACGCGGTTTTCGGAGGCGAATTTTCGACACGACACCCAAACTTCCGGATTCACCTGTTTGACCAATCTGGAGAGGTACGGGAGATTCAGGGCTTTTCTTCCTACAGGGAGCCTAGATCTTTTCGTTTTGTGAAGTATAAGCATGATGAAACGGTAAAAGCAAACTGTTTACATTTTGTCGTAAAATTCACTTTTAAACTACTGGTATGTTGAAATTCGGCCCCATTTCCAATTTCAAAAAGAATATATTCTTTCCTTAAATTCGCAATTGAAGGTTTCCACAAAAAAAAAGATTTTTAATATAAATCCTAATATTAAGTTCATCTTTTTATCCAGATCTATAAGTTGAACCTTAGTAAGTATAATAGTAAAAACACTTTTATTCTATATTTTTAAATGATATTAAAAACGCTTTTATTTCAAATTTTAAAGTATTTGTAAACAAAACAAGAACACCAACAATTTCCAAATTATTGTAAAAATGGTGAAAAATAACACGGGCATGTTCACAAATCACAAGTTACAAATTGATTTCTTTTTCCAGCAACACACTTTTGCTGAAGAGCTGAATCTACTGAAGGAGATAGAGAGGAAAATCAACACCATTCTCTCTCATCATTCCCCAGTGCTGATCATGCAGAAATATGTACGCGGATATCTGTCGCGGAAAAAGTATGTTGACATTTTTACTCAATCATGTGGTTAATATTGGACATTTTTGTGTCTGTCCCATAAATTGTCACACATTTAGGGATTAAGAAATAAGAGAGCACAAATAATTATCATAATACAATGTATCAAGGTGACTTTATCAACTATATAAATTGCTTAAAGGTCAAAGTCACAATAGGTTGTAGCAATGATGTGAAGCAAAAGTTTCAAAAATTAATAACTTGTATTTACTTAGTTGATAATTTTGACAAATAGCTGTATTAATTTGATAGTTTCTATGTTGCTTAAACATAATTTTATACTTTTCTTGTGTTGTGTGACATTTAGCAAAGGCTTCTGTGCGCTCATAAGGGACGCATTTCTTGTTTTAAATTTTATGTTTTTATATGTTTCCGATCAATTAATTTTCTGTAACAAATGTTATTGATATTTTCTAACTGAAAATAACTACTAAAGCTTCACCTATTGAAAGACTGAAAATCTTAGCAAACCCTGCTAAAGATTTACTTGTGCTCTTTTATGAAAACCTAAAGAATTTATAACCATATGAGCCACATTCTGGGAAAACTGGGCTAAATGCAAGTGTGTAAATTGTTGTCTCTGATTTGGGATGACACTTTCCGCTTTTATGAAATTGTTTGTATAAAGGAAATGTCTTCTAAATAAAATTCCAGTCTAGAAAGAAATTGTTGCCCAAGATAAGCCTGTATGGACTGCACAGGCTTATCTGGGAAAACATTTACACAAATGCATTAAGCCCAGTTTTCATAGAATGAGACTCATATAAAAAGAACAAGAATCATTAACCCTTTGCATGCTGGGAAATTTGTCGTCTGCTAAAATGTTGTCTCTTAAATTTCTAAAATTAGCATTTTTTTCAAAAAAAAAATCAAAGAATACTATCAAAATAGCAAACAGTTTGGATCCTGAGGAGACACCACGTTCTGTGGCGTCTAATCTGGATCCAAACTGT
>VMBQ01014600.1:0-14030 GCA_007657795.1 Dreissena rostriformis | reverse complement strand
GAATGAAAACTTATTAATTGTTTTAACATCAAAGTGCATGTGCACATTGAAAGATGTGATCATACCTTGTAATCTAATCAAACTGCATGTTCATGGGGAGTTACGTCCATGGGGGAGTAACGACTGGTTACCTTTTGATAGTGTTGGCTTGTAATAGTCTGATATATTGTATGAATTTTATATTAAATATACCGGAATAAATTCACCGTGTCTACTGTACTTATATAGACTTCCAAATACAACTCTCTCTCACTCCCACCACTTTTTTTTTGGTAAAAAAAGAACATTCGGAGATGTATTCATTTGTTTTATTTGAAACTTTTGCAGAATAAATTGCGTGGGGGCAACGCGCGCAATTTAGAAGATGCCATGAAGAAGTGGTGTGATTGAAAGGTAAATATACCTTATATGTTTGTATAGGAAGAAGAATCCGTAATGACATGGTAGTACTAACGTTTTAGAAATGAATAACTTAGCAGTACTTAAACTTCAATTTGCCGTAAAGTCAATAACCATTACTAACAACTATTCTAGACAGGCCCATGTCAGAAGCATATAACATGAATAACTTAAAAGTTTAAGAGTCAATCATAAAAATCATTTTACAAATAGAACAAAGGTTAGAATCTTACTCATTTATTTATTCAATTACTTATTTGTTTATTTATACAATTAAAATGCATTATAAATAGCAGGGAGTAAATATTCCTACTCCATGTATATAGATTAATCAATTTCAACATAGAAAATAAACGTGTGACTGGTTAGGTTTTTTTAGTCGAATTGCGGTTATATTAGTGTCAGGATATAAGTTCAAACCCTCTATTACCATTCATTTTTCTTCCCTGTTCACACTTTTAATACATTCAATAAGCATTTGACACATTGAATTTTTCGTTGAATAATCACTGAAAAAAATCATTGTGATTAGCATTGGAATGCACTTACTTCAGTTTATATGTGGTTGAAAGGAAATGACATGTTACTATACTGTTACCATTCAGAGGAGGGAGAACATTTACTCATAAATTATTTCAAATTATCTTTTTTTTTCATCTTAGAGCCGGACCATTATGAAGGATGGGAAGAGACGACGTTTTGTGGAGAGCTCTGGGGAGGCAGCTCTTCCCAAAAAACAGCAGTTGACAGATTTGGAGAAGAAGGTAATCATATTGTAAACATAACCAATTACAAATAAAATAATGATGCAGATCTAGCATTTGTCCATGGTTCATATGATTATTTAAATATTGCAAAAAAAAACTTTTTTTTAGAATGATGAATAGTTGTTCACAAGAGACACATGCAAGAAAATGGTGGGTACAAACATGCTTACATTTCGATATTTATTTGTTCTGTTAACCTTATATTATCAATTTAAATTGAATTCCTTTTTTTTTGTATTTGACAGTGCACTTTAAATTCAATAATATATGTCATTAATTATATAAGGCTTAAATTGGCATGGAATATGGCATACTAAAAGGGGGACAGCCTCATATAATATATCATGCATGAACACAAGTCAACAGTGAAACACATGCTCATTAATTGTTCATACTTAATAGAAACACAATTATAAACATTTGATCTAATATCTTTTGATTTTTTTATATCAGATACCCAGCACCAAGGAGAGAGAAATAAACGCCCCAAACCCAACTTGTAGAGTGCTTTTATGCCGTTTTCTAGTTTAAGGGTCAATGGTTCTTTGTCTAAAGGATGTATTAGAAGAATCATTTTCATTTTACCATTACTACAATTTACTACAATTTTCATCTTTATTGTATAACAATAAGAATTTCTTCGATACAAGTATAAAAACACTAAATATAGTGAAGATTTACAATTTATAATTAAGACACAAAATTGATCACAGAAATGTCCTACCCTACATTAAACAATCAGGACATATCAATTGATTCATGAAGAATGCGTGCCACCATTTGTTTGAGGTCATATATTGCTGTTGCTATCACACTTCTTGTTGTAGCAAGTAATCATTTGTTTTGATGCAGCTGAACTAAAGTTGACCTCTGGTTTGGAGTTGGAAATGTGGAACTCCGTTTGAATTTGCCCAAGTTTTAATGATAAAATACTATGATGCTGTCGTGGATTACTTAAAATATTAGTTATATAATGCTGTGGTCCACTTGTGAATTGCTTAAAAATGCCAGGCCTGATTGCAATTTGGACCATCATTTTATACTGAATTTTGTTTCAAATTAGTCGTTCATTTTTTACAACTCAATGGCATAATACAATTAGTTTGGTGTTTTTCACTAAGCCTTATTAGTAATGTGTGGACTAAATGTATCGTTTCGGTACATACTTAATTCATGTTAATTCAGGGTTTAAATCACACTTAGGAAATAAATATACAAGTAGTTTTTGTAATATTATCAATACAAAAACATGTTAATTAATCACGCATTTAGATTTTTTCATTTTTTCAAAATAAATATTAACATAGATATCAATACAATTAAGATTGTTACAGTGGCAAAATATTGTCTAACCAAATATGACGTAGCATAAATGATTGTCGTAGTTATAAAACAAACATCTATTTAAGAAATATGTCATGAATTAATGTCTTTTCATTTCACAGTGATCCTTCAAAAAATCAAAACGTTATGGATATGTGTAACAGGGTAGCCGGTTATAACACACTGTTCATTTGCTTCAAATAAAGTATTGTTTCCATGCGATAAAAAATGGCCGTGTTTATATGTTACTTTCGATATGTGTCTTTATGAAGATAAATTTATCATCTGGGATTCCTTTCAGACGATTGCTACCCTGAGATGTTAACATGGTAATATTATAGAACATACAATAAAACAAGCACGATGTCTTTGGGAAATACAATCGTCTCAGTTATTATTTATGTTAATTGCAATTGATGTTGGGCATATATACGAGTAGAAGCACTTATCTGAAAAGTGATATTAACAACTTAGTTTAGTTTTTTGTAGTTATGACGAGAAAGAATATGATTTATAATACAATACAGGAATAATGAAATTGCAGAAATAACATAAGGAGTGAATTTCGTGTGACCATTAGCTTGTCTTGTAGTGACCTTTTCAGAATCATACCTACAACACAACACTCAAACATAAAACGGATTGAAGCTTTTATATTCAAATTTGGCCAAAAGGTTAAGGTCATTGGGACGATGAGTATAAGGCTTAATCAGTAACTCTGGCTAAAATCAAGGTCAAAATGTCAAAGGTCTTATAATCCGTGTTCGGAATATAACAGTGCCTTGTTTATGTGTTTTAGTTCTTTTTATAAACCGATAATTAAACAACATTATTAAAAAAAAATATTTGTTAATACAAGTTTTGCATAATTTATTGATTTCATTGGTTATTATTAAACATTACATGCTTATTTGCATTTTTGTTTTAGGATGTAATTTAACTTGTGAAATTAATATGTTTTGTATTATAATAACTTACACACGTGCAACTAACTGTGTTATGATCAAACGTATGAAAAATTGTGTTGTTGTTTGTTTGAACCTCTTTATCGTCTTTCTATAAATAGTTACATACTAAAGATATTAGTCCGCAAATCTTCCGAGCATTTGTGTCACGGACAAAAACGTCAGGAATGTTATAGAATTTGTGACCTGGGACGGTATTCAACAACCGATTATAAGACTTCAGTCTAAAAATAAAGAATATTCTTTACACAGTATTTTGCTAAAACTCCTTATAAGTCAAATGTAGCATGGCGGTTAACACCTTTAATTATATAATTCTTTTTTGAGAACAACATGTTCATGATATAAGCACCATTTTCAACATGTTAATATGTAAACTATTCGGTTTATTATTATGAGTCGTGTTCAACACAAGTTACTGTTTCATCCTGTGTTGAATCCTACTCCTACAATAAGTATACTGCAGTCAATATCAAAGAACTATTCTTCGATATACAGTACGACTATTATGGTATTAACAACTTTTGCTTCAATCATGTCGAATGTTTTAGATTTAAATTTGTTAATTTACTTACATGTTTCAATACAATAGTTCTCCATCAAATGCTTAAATATACATTATTATATATATATATATATATTCTCATATGTTGTTCAATGTCCACGCATTATGCGCTCAAATAGATCTCTTATTTGTATTGTCCGTTTATTATAAGATAGATGCATATGTCGTGAGCATAATTTGGCAAAGCGGATTAAAAGACTGATTCACACATAAATTAATTATTTGTATCTATGTTAAAATCATTATGAACATTTTTACCGTGAATTTAATCATTTTGAAAATGTTATCTTCTAGTGAGACAATCGCGAGTACTGGTAGTATAACATATTATCTTATTATGATACGCTTTAAAAGCAATTGTGTTACACATGCTCATGTTTTAGTCTGTTAAAATTTTGTAATACATCTAAATTATATTAGAAAATGTATCTGCTACATATCAGAAACATGATGAGATGAAAGGCAGAATCATAGACACTCAAGCGAACGTGTTTTTGGTGTAAACACATATTATGAACTCACTCTGTTTGTTGACATTATGCTATGGAATAAATAAAATTGCATGTTAAAGCTTATGTTCACTTTCGAAATCTTAGATGAACACAAGAAGCGAAAATACAGACGTAATGTCTTTATTGCTAATTACCAATACGGTTGTAGGATAAAAATGAACTGTAAGATCAAGTTTAGTAGTTCAATTCGTTGATGTGTCCATTGCAATAAGGGTAAAACGGTAATCAATCTTATTAACTCACTATGTGACAGAAAAGGACACTCAATGAAATTGAGCTTAGAACACTGATGGAAAATGAGTTTCAAATGGCGAGTAATCCAAAGACGTAAAATATATTATACTAAATTATTATTCCCCCAAAGAGTCATCAATTGCCATTTTGGGACTTATGTTTAAAGAGAATTATTTATTAAGAACGATAAAGAGTCAAATTAATCAAACCATTATTAGGAACAATGTGAGGTACATAAACATAATCGATATCATATTTCATCATGTTGTGAGCGATTCACAAAATACATTTTACATTTTGATGGAGAATATGCCCCAGTTGTTATTATGACGATAAATTTACATGAATGATTTATTCCAACAATACCTGCCGGTGCTGCAAAATAAATTATGAAAACCTGATTAACAATAACTATTCTTAATATATTTGTCAGCAATGTTGGAGGATAAACTTTTGTAGAAACGAGGTGGTATGCTTGACAATACATTACAATTAAAAATCCAAATCGACAAATTATGTCTCGAAGGACTGTAGCTATGAATTGTGTTGATTTCATAAATTCTGAGAAAAACAGTACGATTCAATAATCAAAAGATTCAATGTTCATTCAAAGGACATTTAATTTGCTGGCCTACAATGAAAAGCAATGCATGTGTTGTCAGAGTTTCGTTGATTGCGCAGTGTGACACTTATCAGTTTTCAGGGGAAAAGAACCTCATGGCAGTCCTGAACTCCGCATTTTGTGACCGACCATTTTAAAGTAATCATTTAAGTAGAAATACTTGCTGCAGTCCATAATGGGTATATTGCTGATCAACGTGTACGCTTCGCTTAAATTGTAAAAATAAAAAGTTGTATAAATTACCCGTCAATTGCTTCGTATGACATTTAAAGATCAATTTATCTTAATAACCTGCAGTATATTGAAGATAATCTAACGACCTATAAACATGTTAAACATGCATGATTGATGACATAAAATTGACTTCTGTTTTTTTAAGCTTAATATAAAATGTAACTGCCGTCTCATAGAAGTATACAAATACATCGAGTATTAGTGGCGCATAATCAAACTGCCAATCAGCTTCCCTATAATGTTTATAAAAATGTTCCCATGTAATTTAGTAAATAACTTATTAAAAGAGAAATTGAAAGCAAATCACAAGCATAAACTTGTGCAAAATGATATGCCTTTATAATTTTGAATTGGTAAAGAGTGCAATTCTGTAAGAAATGGCTAAGTTAGAACATATTTATAAAGATAGTCGAGATTATTCTTTTTGAGAAAGAATAAAATATTGTTAAATAACTCATTATTCAAGTCACTAGTTTTGTACACGGAAAAAAGATTATATCAGGATATTTCAAGTTCTATTTATGAAAGCTATTATGTGCTGTCATTTGATTCAACCATGATAGACGTAAGTAATATATTTGCACAACAAGCTATCATTTTTCTTCTGTAATTGATTGGTGCCATTTGATTTACATCACCGCAAACTATGTATTAAAGAATAGAAACAATATCTTTAAACTATTATCTGTTTTTGTAATAATGTAGCAATTATGACCTTAAAGCCTCTGACCTTAAAATGAAATACATGTTAATCAATGCATATAGATGCAATTTGAAGTGTGCACAATTGTCATTAAATCTATAGCCTAGTAAGCAAGTAATTTATTATTTTTCAAACGGTACCGCTTTTAAAACCGAAAGTAGGATTTTTAGACGTATACGTCCATTTCGACAAACGCGATTATTTTTAAGTTTTAAAGCTAAAAAAAGACGGAATTTTACATTGTTACCATCAGAGATATTCTAATTGGCATAGATAAAATATGTTTCAAATTTATACTTCAATTTACTATGCCAAATAAGTTGTGTGGCTTTAAGACAGAAACAATCAAATAAGGAATTTGTTTATCCTGTTAAGTATCAAACGAACGATTGTTTCGAATGCAATATGAATATGTCATATTACATAACACCGGACACATTGTTCAGTTTCAGAAAATATGAAAATGAAAAAGGAAAACAGAAATATTACAGGGGATGTCAGAGCAAATGCATTTGTGTGCATTTTCATAAAATCTTGTCTGCAAATCGATTGTCTTCCGATCTTACGATTACCGATCCAAAGTGACAGTATGTAAACATGTAAAACAAACTTTGCAAAATAAATTGAAGAGCGTGAATTAATAAACCAAGTAAAATAGTACACAATGTGATTGCTTTAATTACTTGTATTAGTTGAATACATTAATTAAGTAAATACACAAATGTAAGAACATTTGGTGAGCATTAGTTTTTTTTTAAATTTAATTGTTACTTTTCATCGTATACATGCGATGTATTTGTAT
This sequence comes from Dreissena rostriformis, assembly GCA_007657795.1. Classification (NCBI taxonomy): domain Eukaryota; kingdom Metazoa; phylum Mollusca; class Bivalvia; order Myida; family Dreissenidae; genus Dreissena; species Dreissena rostriformis. Next base: position 6,904 of record VMBQ01014600.1, on the reverse strand, counting down.
GAGTTGGAGGCCTGCAACAATACATTCCCATTTGCTTTATATCAAAGCATAATGTTTCTCTTGCTTAAACTAATGGCGATGTGTATATTTTACTTTCTATATATCCCTTGTATATAGATAAATTAACCATCTGGGAATCCTTTTAGACGATTGATATCCTGAGCTGTTAACACAGTTATACAAAAACAGATAATAGAACGATATTTTATTGCGTTTGTGTTTATTATGTTTGGCAATACAATCTTCTTCACCATTTTAAATATAAATTGCTATGGTTGTGTGGCATCTATCGTAAAACGTATCCGCACAATGATATTAACAAGATAAATTACGTTTTTTTACGTTTCGTGATATGCGTTATGTACTTTAATATTTCTTATAAATAATGGAATCATTAAACCCGCAAATACATCATCAAAAGAGAAAATCTTGAAGCCATTCGCTTGTCGTTAAGTGAAATTTGAATCGATCAATTACTAAAAGTGTAAAGGACCATACATAAACAAAACAAAACTAGCTTTTTTCTTTGAACGAAAATGTAATTACTACTTGTTTACTGTTTACACTTTAATCAGATTTACAAGATTTTAAGGCACTCTGAAATTTAATAAACAGAAGAATCAACTTAATTCCAATTAATTTTCCAATATCCCATGGCCTACGATAAAGTTGCACACATTGCAGATCCTATTCGTGTTTCTGAGATCGAAGAAGTATTTAGGTTTGTAAAATGTCATGCTAGGTTTAATGTGATTGAAATTGCTATATTCTGAGAAATCTGAAACTTTGTAATTCTTACTATGCTGTTGTATTGAAAGCGACTTAATCTCAATCGTTATTTTTTAAACCTATCTCAATTGTTAATAAAACAATTTCATTTTGTTTTAAACCAAGGACAGGTTTGGTAAATATTCAAATATGTTGTTATTAACTGGTCATTTGACTCTAATAATGGTTGAGTAAATCAAACCAAACGGTAAAAATACGTTTTTGTTACTACCACTGTGCTATTTTCCAAAGGCCCATAACTAATGCAGATGTAGATACCAGCTATGAACTGCAAATCAAATTCTTACTGCTTCATGTTTGTGGTTGTGTACGGTGCGCAGTACATGTAAACAATATCAAATGCATGTATGCAAGTATTTGTCACTTTTATCAATCAAAAATCGTTTTAAGATAATGACTTTATTTACGATGAAAGTATTTTGTAACCAAGTAATCTCACCACAAAATATCTTCAAAATGTAATCGCTGATTATTTCACTGGGCAGTTGGAATCATACACGTCGAAATAACTGTTTGTCAACATAATGTAGCATAATACTGCACAGCGGCGACACAATCGTTTTCGAATGTCGTTTAATTATTTATGACGGCCTACATTTTCATTGTGAAAAGCAACGCTTAAAGACCGTTGAAATATTGAATTAACCATACACAAAATGGACTCAAAAAGAGCTTGATGTATATCAAGAAAGATTAATCTTATCGGAGTAACGGAAATCGTTTAGGCATTTATAAACACGTGTATGTCAAATACAGCACATATACGTATTCCCCTCCAAGAATTTCTTACACAACGCAATACATTTTAGGCTTATGGCAAAATTAATTTAACAAATGCAGCAAATTGAAATGAAATTCTAATCATTCAATTTATTCGTTGATAGCATTTATGATTTCACCATTTAAACCAATCCAAATAAGGCTATTCAAATAATCCATGATTGACATTCCAATCAGTTATTCGGTAAGTTGTATTCCGCTGTAAACATTATAGTTTTATCAGCCTGATTTGTTGCAATTACGCTTGTTGTAATGGCTTATATACAATTTCCAGATGATGGTTTATGTTTCTCTACAAAATTTTATATAAAGATAGGGGAATCTTGTCTAAGAGATTCTTAAATCGCATTGTCCGGTACGTTCGATGCTGTTACTACGGTTAATATTTGCAAAATACGAAGTAACAATGATTATGAGATTTACTTTAACGTCTCAGGATGGCATCCTTTGGAAAAATGCATGTTATGTTTGAACCTATATATACCAAATAAAAGGGACACACGATACAGTTTTTCAAAGTTAATGATTTTTCTTTTACTCACAACATAACTCTTCCTTGGAAAGCCTGGATATGTGACCAACATGTGTGTAAAGATGACATCCGAAAGCCGCAACTGACCTTATAAAGTGAGGATCAACACATCAAAGTGGCTGTTATTTGACCTCGTGAACTCTCGGCAACAGATAGTAATGTTATATGATCGTCGTTTAAAATCTCTTAATTGCTCGTTTCGATAGTTTCTAATTATCATGAAATAGACAACAAATCTAAATATGCGGAAAATCATACGATCATTTTGCGATCAAAACACAAAACATTTATTAAATATATTTATTATCAGCGCTTTGATTAGCCTGCCATCTTATACTCAGTTTGTGGAGAGAGATAAGGTCAAAAACACGGTATGGTATGATACAATTGAATCTGTTCAGATATAACTTATAAATATATATATAGTATGGTGTAAATNATTTTTATTTTAAACTAAATTGTCTCACTTTTCAAGGTTTCCAATGTTCATCTCCTCTTTTCAGCTGGGAAGACGTTACCCTCAGAAAGGCAGCCGATGGCACAGAGTTCCTTGAACTGAATGAACGCCAGACTAAAACGAGGACAGGCGGTGACATTTCAAACATCAGGAAAGTGCCACCTAGGATGTATGCCACACAAGACGACAGATGCCCCATCGCAGCCTACAAGTTGTTTGCCTCGAAGCGACCAAGTGGATATTGTCAACCAGGAAGTCCATTCTACATTGCGCCTAGGACCCGGGCTTTGACAGGACCAGATTGCCAGTGGTTTGTTATGCAGAGGGTCGGCCTCAATAAACTGGGACACATGGTTCAAAGGATGGCTGAGCAGTGCGGGCTGGACCGTCAGCGCCTGACTAACCACTCTGTTCGCAAGCGAATGGTCCAAATGCTCAGGGACGAAAACGTTGCACCTACTGACATCATGCAGTTCACAGGCCACAAAAACATCCAATCTGTATTGAATTACAGTGCGATTTCTGAATCAACACAGAAGGCCGGATCACACATCCTGTCTGGGAAACGGCGGTTTCCAGTCACTGCAACTGTGACGTCCCCACCATCACCATCAAGGTTTGAAAAGCACGATGATCACGATGTAGCACCATCTCTCACGTCTAGCGCTTTCAAGGAACCAACATCCGAACCCACGACCGTCAATATTCCGAACATTGATGTTCATTCTTTCCCCACCAACTCGGAACAGAATCACGTGTCCGTTTCAACTTCGATGAATCTCCTTCAAACACACTCTCAGTTTTATGGAGCAGTCTTCAATGTGAACAATTTCAACTTTTACACCAAGTAAATCCAACGATCTGTGTAATTCGCGTGATATTTGTTTAATTGTTTGTTCCAGTTCCATTCGTTGTGTAGTAACACAGCCACATGTGCTGTACATGGTTAATTTATGATTGCAAATGGCGACCTTCACCTTTTTTGACAAAAAAAATATTTGTTAATTCTCATTTAATACTTGATATTTAATAATAAAAATGTGTATTGCAATAAATTGAATAAATTTGAACCGAGGTATATGATGTTTAATCCCTTTATTTTTCAGCAATCGTACGTTTAACTTTAGAACTATTTCGCGTTCATGCGCAAGAAGATCGACATGTTTGTATATTAATACGCGAGTAAAAATAGGTTAAAAACTTAAAGGTACATTTCCTCGATTTTTGTTACATTATCGTTTCGTATAGATTCGTAAGATTTGTGTTTTTTTTTTATTATTTTGTAGGATAAATAGAAAACTATGTTAGTGTGATTGTGTAGTTAGATTTATCTCACTCGTGAAGAAAGGCTTACAAGGCTCGGCAAGCCTCGCCATGTAAACCTTTCTTCACTCGTGAGATAAATCTAACTACACAATCACACTAACATAGTATTCTCTATATTTGTTTATGTTTTCAAATTCCAACCTAGTGTTTGGTAAGCGATCGTCGATCAGCTGCGATTTGCAGATACCACACATTATGTTTCATTGTTCCATGTTCAATCTTGTAAGTTACTAGATCTATGATGCAATATTCTCATACATGCATTTTGAGTGATAAACAGATATATAATGCATAGCAAATCAATAATATTTGCCTTGTAGTTCTGAATCTTAAAATTTAATGTAGTTTACACTAGCATAAAAAAACTAATTACATGTACATTATTAACTTCACCCAACAAGCGTTTGAAATACAAATTTTAATTTATAAGTTCAAATGAGGCTTTAGGTCGTCATCTTTACACACATGCTGGTCACATCTCCAGGCTTTCCTAGGAAGAGTGATGTTGTGACTAAAATAAATATCATTTATTTTGAAATACTGAATCGTGTGTTCCTTGTATTTAGTATATATAGGTCCACACTTAATATGCATTTGTTTAAGTGGATGCCGTTATGAGACGTAAAAGTAAAGCTTATACTCAATTTTACTTCACATATTACAAATATTAACCCTAGAAACGACATTATAGGTACCGGATGATGCGACGTTAGAAGCTATAAGACATTATTCCCTATCCTTATATAGTGTTGTAGAGATACATAAACCACAGTCAATAGAAAATTTATATAAGTCATCACAACGTGCATCACTGCACCCAATCAGGCTGTAAAAACTATAAAGTACACAGCGGAATACAATCTACCGAACAACGTATTGATTACTAGTTCGAATAGCCTCATTTGGACTGTGTTTCAAACGGCGAATCCATTAATGTCATTAACGGATAAATTGAATTATTAGGATTCCATTTCAATTCGCTGCATCTGTTAAGTTATTTTGACATAAGCCTAAAATGAATTGCGTTATGTAAATAATCTTGTTAGCCAACGCTTTCGGGCTATTTACGAACAAAACATGCAAATGCTATCGTCATTCCGTGTGTTTCTATTGAGTTTGGCAGAAAAATTTCCGTTTATATCAAATTCGATCGCGCTATAACTTAAAATCGAATAATTTATAGAATTTTGAGATATACGTGTTCATTAAAAAATATTTAAAAAAGAGAATACAACAGTCTTCAACTTAAATGTGCATGATTTGACATACACGTGTTTATAAATGCCTAATAATCCTTTATTCTGATAAGACTTATCATTCTTGATTTACATCAAGCTCTTTATGAGTCCATTATTGATGGTTATATCAATGTGTTCAATGGCCTAAAAGAGTTTCTTTTAACAAGTAAATTGAAGGTTATTATACTACATTATGTCGATAAACATTAACTCGTAGTGTAGTATTCAAACTTTCCAGTGACGCAATCTGCGATTAAACTTTGAAGAAATTTGGTGGTGAGATGACACGGTTACAAAAGACAAAGATACAGTTTTCTGGTAAATAAAGTCAGTATCTTTAGAGGGACTGTAAACCACGATTGACGAAAAAAGAAAAGTTCTAAAATACCGTATTTTGTTTACAATTATTAGTTAATATTGATTAAAATATCACGACTGGTATATTACATTACTTGAAAAAGTTCATATGTTCAGTACATTGGTAATAAAATTTCGCGATGTGAAATCGAAAGTACATCGCGAAAATAGGTGACAAAACGATATACACACTATAAATAACGCAAGTTGATTGATCATTTTATATATATAATATATACAATTCACTACGCATGCACAATGTGCATTCCTGGGTTTACAACGTGACGATGATGATCAATCTTCTTGCGTTATTTATAGTTAACTTGGATTTACCTGGTATGCATACCCAGTAAAAATAAATAAATACAAAAATAAAGTAAACAAAAAAAACTTTTTTCAATTAATTTTATATACCAGTCGTGATATTGTAATCAATATAAACTAATATTTGTAAAAAATACGGTATTTAAGAACTTTTTTTCGTCATTCGTGGTTAACAGTCCCTTTAAACGATTTTCGATTGATAAAAGTGACAAATACTGTGGTTATTTGATTTCAACTTGCCTCAAACTGTAACTCTTATTCTTAAGTTCACAGATAAACAGCGAGCAGCAATTACATTTTCTACTTATTAAAGAAAATAGCTAGTTGTGTCCTGTGTATGGATGGTCCTTTACTCTACTAGTAATTGATCAATTTAAAAGTCACTGAACGACCAGCGAATGATTACACGATTTTCTCTTTCTGATGATTTTTTCTGGGGTTAAATTATTGCTTTATTTAGTAACAATAATATAGTAGATATCCCATCACGACAAACGTGAAAAACGTAATCTATGCTGTTAATATTATTGAGTCAATAAGGTTTCCGATATATGTCACACAACAATTTATATTCAAAATAGTGGAGAAGATTGTATTGCCCAACGTAATAAACAAAAACACCATAATTTCTCGTTCTATTTTTTATTGTAAAACTCTGTTAACAGCTCAGCATGTCATTCGTCTGAAAGGATTCCCATGTGATTAATGTATCTACAAAAAAGGGATATACAGAAAGAAACATATAAACATCGCAATTACTTATAGCCATAAAACTTTGTTATTTAGCACATTAGCAATGTTTTGTTGCAGACCTACCTCACATACACATACATCGAGTTTTTATGCTTGAACGAATCACATTTAAATGTCAAAGAAAACCTCTGTGCTTACCATATTTTATTATATGTTTTCTAGGTTTAAGACATTTTTTTCAAATAATTCTTGAGTACTCGAAGCAAGCACATTGTGTAACGTTTTACTTGGTTTATAAATACACGTTCTTGCAATTAGAGTTTATTTAACATAATATCTTTTTGAACCTGTCATCGGAAGATCGGTAGGCAACTGAATTGCAAACAAGTGTGTATGAACATGCACACA
>VMBQ01014598.1:0-14210 GCA_007657795.1 Dreissena rostriformis | reverse complement strand
GCCTATCAACTACAATGGAAATCCATTTTCAATGACATGCAAAATCGATTTTCGATTGCAAAAAAATGTTTTGTGAACACGGGGTCAGATGTGGTCTGGTAACATGGATGTTAATTTGTAGATATAAAATGCAGGGTTTTTTTGACACTATTAATTCCATTTTAATTTTTCGCAAATATATCTATTCATACGACACAAGAACACTAAAATGTTACCATGTTAGTGTTCATGTGTCGTATAAATAGATATCAGTGCGGGAAATTAAAATGGAATTTATTGTGACACGAAAAAATAAAAACGAGCATTTTGTATCAACAAACATCTATGTTACCAGACCACATCTGGCGTTGAAATTTCGGAAATTGTAATAAGGAACATTGATTTTTTATTGGGTAGCTTTATTTTACGAAATACTTTACGAAATTCCGTTGATTATTCAGTATTAATGGGGCTTTAAACTGTGTAATATTCTAATCCTGCTTGTTCTTTTGTCCGTTTCTGATTCGTAAACCTATCTGCCTAATGACTCTCAACATAGGTTGAAATTGTCATGGCCTTTCATTTCGTCAATACATTAAAACAGTTTTTAAGTTACATTTTTATTCTGGTGTACACCAGTTTGTTTCATGCATATAAAAGCTTCGCAAGTAACAACTCTACAAAGATGAACACTGTGATGTAAATTCACACACATACAAAATCGTATGAGCTGGACCGGTAGCAAAGAAATGGTAGCGATGTTGTATACAGTCCAATCTGTATACAACAGTCAGGCAAGGGAAGTGGCCAATGTGGCTGTTATATGCAGTTAACTGCTGTACTCAGGTGACTTCTTTTTAGATGATTGGTCAGATGATAGTATTATTCTTATTCAAAGAAACATACATCAAAAGCTTATAAAAAAGCACACAAACCGCATTTTCATTCCAACAACCACAAAAACACACTTATCATAAATAAGCAAATTGTTTTATGAAATAGATATTTCGCACCACATACAATCAATCCCAATGAAAACAATCTTAACATATCACATAACGCAAACAAAACCTTACATCCACTAACAATCATTCCCAATGAAAACAATCTAAACATATCACATAACGCAAACAAAACCTTACATCCACAAACAATCATTCCCAATGAAAATAATCTAAACATATCACATAACGCAAACAAAACCTTACATCCACAAATAATCATTCCCAATGAAAACAATCTAAACATATCACATAACGCAAACACAACCTTACATCCACAAACAATCATTTACAATGAAAACAATCTCAACATATCACATAAGGCAAACACAACCTTACATCCACAAACAATCATTCCCAATGAAAACAATCTCAACATATCACATAACGCAAACAAAACCTTACATCAACAAACAATCATTCCCAATGAAAACAATCTCAACATATCACATAATGCAAACAAAACCTTACGTCCACAAACAATCATTCCCAATGAAAACAATCTCAACATATCACATAACGCAAACAAGAGCTGTGTTTGTCAGAAACACAATGCCCCCTACTGCGCTTTGAAGCCATATATTTGACCATTAACCTTGAAGGATGACCTTGACCTTTCACCACTCAAAATATGCAGCTCTTTGAGATACACATGCATGTCAAATATCAACTTGCTATCTTCAATATTGCAAAAGTTATGACCAAGGTTAAAGTTTTGGGACAGAATGACAGACAGACAGACAGACAGACAGGCCAAAAACAATATATCCCATTAAAAAAAAAGAATGGGGCATTAAAAACCTTACAACCACATACAATCATGTCACGCTAAAAAGCTTAAAATCACAAACACTCATTCCTACTCACAACAATCTCAACATATCCGTAATATATTAATCCGATTGCATGTAACATTGACGATTACGCTTAAAAGTTCATTGAAAGAATTATAAGAACATGTTATTTTAAAATCCATATTAAGTTTTGTCAATACTACATCGAGGTTGTAAGAACTAAAGTGATACTAAGCGGTCATTTAATCAGCGATAATTTAAAAACTGTACTTTCAAATGACGGCAATTGACGAATATGCCGTGGCTCTCTCTCTCTCTCTCTCTGTCTCTCTCTCTCTCTCTCTCTCTCTCTCTCTCTCTCTCTCTTTCTCTCTCTCTCTCTCGTTAGAAGACGTCTAGTTACCCACGGGAACTTGAATAACCCCTGGTTCAGGAATGGTAAAACATTTCCCGAGATTTTGTATAAAAAATGTGGTTTAAACCTGGATATATGGCATCCTTTCCCATAGAAGGGAATATTTACTATCGATGATGCAAAAGAGTCTAACAAACATTCCAAAAAGCCGATTGTATGTACAAGGTGCCTTCAATTTAAATCATTCATTGATTAGAATATTAAAGCGCAATTAACACTCAAAATCAACAATAAAAAGAGCATTTTGTATCTTGTTAAATCTATGTTACCAGACCACATCTAGCAATTACAATTGAGCTATTGCTATTAAGAACACAGTTTTTTATGGGTACAATTTATTTTATGAAATACTTTACGAAATATTCGTTTATTTTGAGCGTTAATGGGGCTTTAATGTATTGAGTCATGAAAAACAGAAGGACCAACAATGTAGGGCATCAAGATCCACGAATGAATTATTTATGTTTAATCATCGTTCAACTGTTGACAAATTGCAATGATCAATGATCCGGATTAACATTAGTTAGTTATATGATCATAATGTTCAGCAAACGGTCTTAATTTGAACATCTTCGAAGCGGTTCGCTTGAATTGCGATTTGCTTTGTACTAGTTTGTATATTAATAATACGACCATGTATTCACTTACTACACAGCATTTTTTCTAGGCGTGTTCGTGACCGTTCTATGTTAAGTTAACTTTATTGAGTTCAGGAAAATTCTAGAATTTTAGATAGCATATCACGGCTTTTTTTTGCAATCATATTTTCCAGAGACAGTATTTGTCTAACACATTGTTAGATCATGTCTAAGATAACACTTAGTGAAGCATAGTTTTCATTGTTAATAATTGCAGAACTGGCGAACAATATACTTTTTTCTTAATTTGGTTTAATTACCAAAATTATTAAAATTATGTTTTCACTTATTATTTTCATAGCGGCGCGCAAACCACCTTTGATATATTCCTTTGTGCAGCATGTTATGGATCTGTTTGCAGTTTCCCGTGACCATTGTCTTGCTGTTGGGATGTTGTCTGTGGCAGCCTGAATTTGTGGCGCTTCAAACAAGCCCTTTCCAGTCAACACCACCCCAACAGCCGTCTTGTAAAGTTCAACTAAAGGCGAACACAGAATTATCAAAGTAATTTTATCATGTTTTAGTTTTATATCTAGTTTTATTTTTTCGAAGTTTATCAGGCCCTTCCGCGTCTGAGGCTGCGTCACATGAGGATCGGGAGTATGTTTCAGCACTGCTACTTAGTAACTAATGTGAAACTTTAGAAAGTTGCGTCGAATTATGAATAAATATATGAAAATTGTACAACAAACATATGCAATTATTGCACAAACATATCAAAGTTAAGAACACACACATATTTTGAAAATTATACAACACAAATATCAGAATTTTACCACANTCCATGTTTCCATAAAACATCTCGTTTTGAAATTTTGGCTTTTGCTATAAGGAACATTGATTTTTTAGTGGGAAACTTTATTTTACGAAATACTTTACGAAATTTCCGTTGATTTTTGAATAGTAATGATACTTTAAAGCTGTTCAGAGTCCGGAGAATTTAAACTCCAATTGTCATTTCATGCCCGCCATGGAAGAATAGATGCAACGATGTCCTCCCGCCCGTAATTCCGTTCATCAGTCTGTCCCGCTTCTTGCACAGAGCATAGCTAAGATATTATCAATTAAAGGAGTGCAAATGAAAGTTAATGATGTCTTTAAGAGAGAATGCCGAGTACATGGACTAAACATTTCTCTTAATTATTTACAGAGTTATTGCCATTTGTTTATTTTTTTCATGTGCAGTGTTGAAGAGGTTACTATTGGAATTACGCAGGTTGCAAGTTCCACATTTAAAAAAAATATTATTTTGAAGTTATTGCCATTGACCTATTTTTGTTCAGAACATAACTACATACTGTTATTTTCTTGCGCAAATATTTACTTTAAAATATTGGCTGTATTGAAATGAAACTTTATTAAAAGGGCTTTAAGATGAATTGCAGAGTAACCGTACCATATCTATTTCTTCGATATTTACACAGTAACTGGCCGTTGGTAGTTTTCTTGTGCACTCAGTAATGCAATGAATATTGCAGATATTAAGATGAAACTTCATACATCTACAGAAAACATTGTGGTTAACTTTAGAGTGCATAAACTATAACTCTATCTTAGTATTCTTTCGGAGTAGTCGCGCTTGGTTATTTTAGCAGAGCCAAATAACATAGACGGTTTTAGAGGGATTCAAATGAAATTATATAAAATGATTACTTTGAGTGAAAGTCTGGAATACAAGAAAAACAACTCTTTCTTTGTTACTCATGGAGTTATTGTCATTTGTTAAAAGTAACATGAATACTCAAAAATCAACGGAAATTTTGTAAAGTGTTTCGTAAAATAAAGTTACCCACTTAAAAATACGAAATGTTTTCTGGTAACATGGATGTTTGTAGATATAAAATGCTTGTTTTTATTTTTTTTGTGTCACAATTAATTCCATTTTATTGTCCCGCGACTATATCTATTCATACGACACAATAACACTAAAATGGTACCATGTTAGTGTTCATGTGTCGTATGGATAGATATCAGTGCGGGACATTAACATGGAATTAATTGTGACACGAAAAATTAAAAACAATCATTTTATATCTACAAACATCCATGTTACCAGAAAACATCTCGTTTTGAAATTTTGGCTTTTGCTATAAAGAACATTAATTTTGTATTGGGTAACTTTATTTTACAGAATACTTTACGAAATTTCCGTTGATTTTTGAGTATTAATGTTACTTCATTTTTCGGACAAGATCATACTATTGCTCATTGGGTCATTGTCGACCCGGTTACTACTCCACGTACCTCGGGTACTTCAAAGTACCCGGGGTACGGGAAAGTAGTACCCGGAAAAAAATCGTACCCAATTTTTTTCGTACCCGATTAATTTCGTACCCATTTTTTTAGTATCCAATTTTTTTTTGTAACCAAAATTTTCGTACCCAACCTTTTTTTTCGTAATTTTATGTACGAAACAATTATGCCCCAAAAAATAATTTTGGTACGAAAAAAAAATTGGGTGCGAAACAAAATTTGGGTACGAAAATTGTGGGTTAGAAAAAAAAATGTGGGTACGAAAAAAAAATTGGGTACGAACAATTTTGGGTACGATTTTTTCCGGGTACTACTTCCCCGTACCCCAATACTTTGAAGTATATTTCCCCGTACCCCGGGTACTTTGAAGTATACTTCAAAGTACCCGGGGTACGGGGAAGTAGTACCCGGGTCGACAATGACCCAAATGAGCCATACTATTGGGTCAAAACAATACCTCGGTAGCATTCGCCACTTACAGTTACTTCACTTGTTAAAACATTTGTAGTTATTTTACAACGCATAAGTAAGCGATAGCGGAATAAGCAGGCTCTTCAGCCGCTTCTAGTTTTTCCTACTTTGCTAAGTTTGTGATATTTGTTTTATAACAGTGCTCCAAGCTTTTCCTAGTTTTCATAAATTCCTCCAGGTATTCATACATTTTTTCCATGTTGCAGCGTTATGTTGCATATTGTTCTTCTCAGATCCTGCAGAAGCAAGTTTATAATTGTGCGGCACTTTAAAACAATACAGATACAACTACATGTTTTTTTCTAGTCCGTAAATATACACAAAATGATGTCTCGTGTTTACTAAAACCTGATGTATACTTTAGCTTTGAAAGCAGCAAAAAATGACCGTTTCTGAACAAGCATATACTGACTAGTGACACCAAATAAATTTATTAAAGCCCCATTACTACTCAAAATCAACAAAAAATTCGTACAATATTTCAAAATATAAAGTTACAAAACTAAAAATTATTGTTCCATGTAGCCATGAACATCTATGTTACCAGACTACATATGGCATTGAAATTTCGGCAATTGACATTTGGAAAACTGATTTTTTTTTTTTACTTTATTTTACGAAATATTGTCTAACATTTTCGTTGATTTTGAGAAGTAATGGGGCTTTAAGGATAAATTACACATAGCAATACATTCGATTATTTTCAGTCGTTTAAGTAGCATATTAAGCGTTTCTGGTTTCACATATCTCGTATTCAAGCATTCTGCCACCCATTCCAAAGAGTCACGCTGCACTTCTTTTGCTGCTTGGATTCATCGGCTTTTCCCTCCTTATCGCCGGAGCTTACAAGGCATGCCAGAAGTACATTTTCCACGACGACGGAAACTTTGACACTACGTTTGATGCCGGGGGACGCGTGAGCCTTAGTCTTACCACAGTTACTGTGACGTCACAATTGTTATGGCCTTCTGATTTCTTGCAGAGCTCAACATTGACAAGCAAGGTATCAATTTTATAATTACACAACCTTATTGTTGAGAAACTTCCGTATTTGTTTAATACAAAAAAAAATAATAAGAAAACTATAACATAATTATGTACTAGGCTATACTAGTTATACCAATAAAACAGTTACAATTAAAATATTTGCTTTCACCGAGATTCGAACCCGAGATCTTAAGGAGCAAAAGCTAACCTGCTACCACTAGTTAACACACGCGTTTGATATCAATATCATGCGGTAAACGTTATGTATCCGTTTTTCCAATTGCCAATACAAATGTAATACTATTTAACTTATTTAGATTGCTGATTACCAATTAATGAGAAGATGTTTGAAAACCTTTTTCTTACTCGAAAGTGTTATTTTGTCGTTTAATTACAAGGGATACATTTGTTTTGGAAATATGACGTTTGTTTTGAAAATTGTCAGTTTGCCAAACTGTGAACAAATCATTTAAAAATTATACCTTGTAGAAGAAATTTCCATTGACATTAGTTTGTTAAGAAACGGTCTGTTATGTATTTGCAGACTTGATTTTGATGCATTAATATCGTTCATACATGTGCATACATACAAGACTTGTTCAATTATTAAATGTATATGTGGCAGCATTTGTTAATAATGACTTCTGTTCGTTACAGATTGGGATCGGTGCTTGCCTATGGTCATCAATAGGCATCGTTGTCGGCATGTTTATGTTCCCCGTGTTCTCCCTGTATCTCAAATCTCGGGCCCCCGGAGCAAAGACGTACCCTCAGGTATTACATAACTTTTTGACGGTTCATAGTTATTTGCTATACGAAGTAACAGAAGACTAACATAACATATAAATAATTCATTATAAGATATGCTGTTCTTATTACTAAATACATGGCTAATAGACAGCTTATACTTTCGCATATTTAGGATGTTTCTTCATTTCAGTTATTATTTAAAGTTTCTTTTCATTATCTTTGATTATCCATTTTTTTAATACCAATTCAATAAAGAAAAACTGTTCGGTTTATACAGTATATGTATATATATATGACGCACTGTATAAAACGAACAGTTTTTACAAACGTATAAGACGTAATTATTAATTTACAATATATTACTGATACGACTTAATTATCTTCTTTCAGATTGCATACGCAAGATTTGGAATGCCAGCCCACATTATGTTCTGCATTGTTGCTCTTTTCTCTAGTCTTATTGTGACCACAAATATGCTTATGGCCGGCAAATCAACATTTGAGGTTCTTGTAAAGGACACAAATAACGAGTTTATATTCCTGGTGTTAGCCGTTCTATTTGGTTCATACTGCATGATCGGCGGTCTAGGAACAACGTTCTATATATCGTACATCAACACAGCTCTGACCTTTATATCATTGTCCGTGTATATCTTGTACTCAGTGTATTATCCACCAGAACAAACGACGTCACACACATCATTTGAGGCGTTATACAACGCTTCAGTTTGTGTCGAAGGTCCCGATGGTAACTCTGAACACTCCCTAGCAACGTTCAGGTCGAAATCAGGCATCGTTCTTGGAGTAGTTTTGCTATTTATGACAACCTCAATAATTTTTACTGACCAAGCCAACTGGCAGAGCCGAATTGCAGCCAAACCATCCCAGGGCGTCATAGGCTTCTTTCTAGCCGCATACATCTGGTTTTTGGTCGAAACTGTGCTCGCCATAACGACATCGATGACCTACCTCTCACTGAGCATGACGAATTCATCTCATATACTATCTGCAATAGAGATTGACAATGGTAAGTTTATGCATTTCTCAGTAGAAGTTTTCTCTTCGTTCAATGCTTTAACTAAAATATGATCTGTAATTGATGGGTATGTATTGAATAAAGCGAATGTTTTCTTCCGGAAAAGGCTACATCACTCCGTATATAATGCAATTTATAATGGGGGACACTGGTGCATATCTCTTACTGACGATGCTGATGATGACACTTATGGCCACTGGATCTGGGGAAGTGATGGGAATATCATCCATTCTTGTCTACGATGTCTACAAGACATACGTCAATCCATTCAGGTATTAAATGCATATATGTATTGGTGTTTATATATTCAAACAAATTAAAGCCGCTATAACGCTCAAAATCAGCGAATATTTCGTAAAATAAAATTAACACATAAACAATCAGTGTTCCTTATAGCAATAGCGTTTATTTATCTAAAAAAAAATGCAACTAATCAGACAGCCATTCTTCAGATAGTGTATGATACATTTACAGTTTGTATGCAAAATATTTGTACCCCAAATAGAAGGCGAAAACGCAAGTAAATGTTCTTATCTGCAAAAAACCTAAATTTACTTTTAAATCGAAGCAATTAGCATTCGCGAAAGTTTTGCATACTTTTGGGCGCAATTAATGTTCAAAGGAAGCTTAAGACACCTACAAGCTGTATCTTGTGTGGCAAGGAGAAACGACTAACTGAAACTCAAACGAGGGATGCAGAAACAACATGTACATGTACATCAAGTATTGGATGCAAAACATGCGCCGAAGATCTAGAATTACGTGAAAAACATGGAGCGGATAGAGTCACCTATACATGTTTGACTCATGGCGAATACAGAAAGTATGAGGATGGACTGATGAGATACAAGGTTTTTAAGATTTTTATCCAGTCAATTAGGTGATAAGAATTAATCAAGGAACAATAAGTTAAAATAACGTTAACTCTCAGAAATTCGATGCAAAAAAATGAAGATGTGAATTAAGAAAATTACAATAGATATAAAATAACTTTTAAATACTTTTGCCAACCTTTTGGGCTACTTAAAGATTTTGTATTTCTATATCTGTACCCATTTAACTAAAGATCGGATTTTAAAGTCATATACGCGTTGAATAATATCATTTCGTTGGAAAAATAAATACGTTTCCGTACTTAAAGCGCTTTTAATCAAACACAACTTATTTTATGATTGCCCAACGTAACTTAAATATGTTTTTGATTTTATTTATGATTGTCCAATGTAACCTAAATATGTTTTTGATTATATTTATGATTGCCCAACGTAACTAAAATATGTTTTTTTATTATAGTCCTGGTGTATGGTGTGCGTTGTCATTCTCATTGTGCCGTACGGTCTACTCATAGCCGAAACCAACTTGAATGTCAACTGGGCATTTCTGTGTCTACAAGGGTTAACGTGTCCGTTCTTGGTACCACTGCTTGCTACGATATCCTGGTCAAAAACAACNATATTGAAATATATGTATACTAATTTTTAACACATTTTTTAAAAAATGATAAATATTTGACAAAATCGTACAGTCCCGCTTTAACCGAATAAAACAAACACATACACAAGCAAACAAAACCGACAACTATTTAACACATTGTTAAACGCATTGCTCTGAAAGATTGCTTGCTATATTTCTGGCTGCGCTTTAAGTATATATTTATATAATCATGCATTAAAGCGGGACTGTACGATTTTGTCAAATATTTATGATTTTTTTTTAAATGTGTTGAAAATTAGTATACATATATTTCAATATAAATTAAATAAAAGTTAAGAAGAACATGTGTCGAAAAATGCGAAATAAGCCAGATATTTAAATCTGAAAGCTTAAATGGCTGGAAATGGCTTTAAAGCGGGACTGTACGATTTTTACATGTGTTAAATTTTAATATATGTATACTAATTTTCAACACATTTAAAAAAAAATCATAAATATTTGACAAAATCGTACAGTCCCGCTTTAAAGTCGGATGTTCAGCTAAAGAGCTGTTTCTACTGAAAATTGAAATTATTTTTGTCTTATTGTTTACGCGTACAGTACATAATAATTTGTATATTTGCAAAATTGTGTCTTTTTAGAAAGTTTATACATGTTCGCAAAACTTCACTGTAGTTATTAAGATATTTTTATTTATCATTTTATGGTGTATTGACAAACTGGTAATACCAAATTAATTTTGACATTTGTTTTCTTTTATTCATCTACGAATATTTGTTTAAGGTTGCATTACTGGATTGACGGCTTCTATTGCTGGCATGCTGATCATGGCGTCTACCTACGAAAATGGGCTTGCTGACTTCTACGTAAACACCGCACAGGACTACAGCCTTTTGGCCGCTACGATATCCGGAATAGTGGTGAGCACCATTGCCACTATAGGTGTCTCACTCTGTACCATAAGGTCAGGTTGGACAGACAAGAACAGCGAAATGGAATGGGCGAAAACAATCAATATTGACAACCCTCTGAGTCCGTTTCGTTTGATCTACGAGGCGGAATTAGCAGGAATAGAGGTGGGGTCTATTATAACCTCATCGATAATGGATAAGGTATTCCGGAAAGCTCGTGTGATTGCCATTGTTGGCGGGGTATTGAGTATCATCTTTTTCCTCGTGATATTACCCGCCGTTGCGCTAAATTTTGATATCCTCACTTTCGAACAGTTTTCGTCATGGTTAAACACTTTCCAGATATATTGCTTCATGTGCACCTTTGCTGTGGTTGTGGTTCCTCCATTTGAAGAAGGTTATCAAATGTGGAAAAGGTATCAACAGATCAAGACCACCCGGCTTCAGAAAAAGTCGGACATTTCATTAAAAGGAACACTATCAAATCGGCTTTGAAGTCCTACAAATATATCATGCTACTAAAGGTAGCCACGTTACATGTTTATTTTAAATGTCAGACTGTGAACCGTTTTATTAATTCTGTTTAAGCTTGCTGCGTGTTTATGTGTCTTTTCTAGTGTTTTTGTGGTACAACAGAATACGTTGCAATTGGTCACTTGTCACATTTAAAGGACATCCTGCTTATGCAGCGGACGTTTTACTGTATACACCTGGTTTTAAAGTTAGTCGGACAAAAACAGCGAAATGGAATCGGCGAAAACAATCAATATTGACAACCCTCTGAGTCCGTTGCGTTTGATCTACGAGGAGGAATTAGCAGGAATAGAGGTGGGGTCTATTATAACCTCATCGATAATGGATAAGGTATTCAGGAAAGCTCGTGTGATTGCCATTGTTGGCGACGTATTGAGTCTCATCTTTTTCCTCGTGATATTACCCGCCGTTGCGCTAAATTTAGATATCCTCACTTTCGAACAGTTTTCGTCATGGCTAAACACTTTCCAGATATATTGCTTCGTGTGCACCTTTGCTGTGGTTGTGGTTCCTCCATTCGAAGAAGATACCACCAGGCGTCAGAAAAAGGTGGCAATTACATGTAAGAGAATAATATCAAATTTAGAAGAAGAAAAAGTTGCAAACCTAAAATCCGTCGGTGGGTACTGTTTACCGGTTTGGGATGTATTTGTAGATTTTTACCTGTTAAACTCTGTTGATAACACTATATGTAACCCCTGCGTGTCTTCGTATTTTTATAATAAGCTTTCTCACATTTTTAAAACTTGTGTCTAATTAAAATGTCATTTGTTACTTGCTGTTGTTTTGCTTTTAAATGTGTTTTATGGTCGACATTGTACGTCTACCAAATGTATAAGGCTATGTGTTTTACGATCTACCACCATCTAACACCATGATTTAAAGGCACACAATACTACACGGTTTAGGTGTACCTTATACAAAATCTGCAGCACAAATGCACCGTAAATATTAGTGAAATGCCACTTGCAACCGGTTGATAAAGACAACGAACGGACTTTTTTTTATTGATAGACGTAAAATGTAATGGTTAATAAAAATATATTTTTACTAATCACATTGCACCGGTTAAATATAACTGTTTGTTCATTCAAGCCCTTTAACTTGCAGTATAATGAGTCTCTTTAAACACGTGTCTCGTGAATACCTTTTAACTTGAATACTATTATTGAATTAGATTATTGTGGTATAAACGTTTCTTGTTGCATGTCGGTAACATTTGATGACATTTGAGATGCGGAGCAGTATTTCTTTGCAAGTGAACGTATATTTTCCCGAGAAATTACGTTCCTGGACAGGGAAATGAAGTAATATCTTGTAAACTTTATAAATCTCATGGTATCCCCTTAAATGCTTATTAATAATGTTGTTATTAATTCTAAACTAGTCGGGCCGGCTAGCTCAGTTGGTAGAGCGCTAGATTACAAATCCGATGATCGGAAACACATAACGTATATGGGCAATTTCAATGCACCATTTATAAACCTGTTGTGGTAAGAATGCCATTGAACTATTGTTATCACTGATGCCTGCTAAACTAAGCACATTTTCTGACAATCGTCTTTTTTAGTGAGTCTTTAAGTCCGAAATCTGTTACGACCTATACAAAATTCCACTTAGACACACACTATCTAAAACGGATTCACATCGGTTGAAAAAATCCAGCATTTCAAAGACAAATGTATATATAAATATATAAGACAGCAATTGCTTTTTTCCACATGTCTCATTTCCAAGGTGCGATCATATTGCCGAAAGTGCAGCATAACACAAAAATGTTTAGGAAATATATAAGAAACATTGTTTGCAAATCAACCTCCTAGATATCAATTCAATTTATCAATAGATTATTTTTCAACATGAAACAGAAACTGTGAATTGTTATGACGTCATATAAACGTTTTTTACTTTAAGTTATATTTAATTTTAAAATAATTTATACAATCTGGCATTTTAATTGATACACTAATAACAACACTGGCTTATGCATTTTAATGACCACTGTTTATATGAAGTAAAACAGTAATATATGTGTCTTTTGTTTCTGTAATAAACGGATCTTTTTATAACATAGATGGCACATGATGGCAAACATCGATTCGGACAAAATAGAATAATATATCTCTAAAATAATGAATAGGCGAAATACGGTTAGACAAGAAAATGTACGCGTACATCGTATTTCGTATCAATATAAGTAACAAAAACGGAGTCTCTTAAAGCGAGGTTTGAACAATAAACATTGAAGCAGAAGCCATTTTAAATACGGCTTGAAGATAAACTTGAACACATTATGTTATCCAGCATCTTTCAATGTACACAAACTATCTTTATTGTTTTATGAGTTTATATTGAGCAATTAAGCTTTATTTAAGTCAATTACAAATGGTGTGGTCTTTGATACCCCAACGCACCGAACTCAATGTCAATTTCAATGAGTCATGTGGGAAGGAGAAATGCACATTCAATTGGCCAAGACAGAAACATGTCGGTATATGAAAACAGTGTTTGGGGAGATATTTTAGAACAATAAAGCAACTGGGAATCAAAGTTACTTTCAATTTAAAGGTTGAAGACACGTTTTGCTAGAATAAATCATTTACGGGACATACACGTTATATATGCTAGGTTTATCGAAATTTCAAAGTAATCACTTATAATATGTGTATATGCATGTGAATATTTAGTTGTGATAACGCGAGAAGGCAGATACCGACTATATTCAGACTCGCAATAACATTAATTTTGTTGTTGGTTACTTTAACACCGAGGATATCAGGCATGACTCAATATGCTGTTGATGATCATGAGCAGCTTAGAGGCGGTCTCAGAACAACAACAGGACGAATGCATGACAATGAACGCAAATCACTTCAAGAATTTAATCTACACACGATTCTAACAAAACATTCATTCTTTTCATTTTCTTCATATTTTGTGCATGTTTACACATAATCGCTGAATATGGCTTAAAGTAACATTAATACTCAAAAATCAACGGAAATTT
>VMBQ01014596.1:0-13452 GCA_007657795.1 Dreissena rostriformis | reverse complement strand
ATGCTGAATGTTAAAAAACGCACTAAGTGACCCCGTTACCTAGTTTTTGACCCAGCATAACCCATGTTCAAACTTGGCCTAGACATCATCTAGATACAACTTCTGACCAAGTTTGGTGAAGATCAGATGAAAACTTCTTGAATTAGAGAGCGGACAACATGCTGAATGTTTAAAACGCACTTAGTAACCCTGTGACCTAGTTTTTGACCCGGCATGACCCATATTCAAACTTGACCCAGACATCATCTGGATACAACATCTGACCAAATTTCTTGAAGATCGGATGAAAACTACTTGAATTAGAGAGCGAACACTCAATAAGGACAGACTGACGACAGACAGACAAGTTCACTCCTATATACCGGGCTAAACTTCGTTTGTTGGGGTATAATAAGCTAGCGAGTGTTGTTATAAGCAGGCAATAAAAGGATTAGTGATAGTCAATTGTGGCTAAACAGACATCAAATTGCAACTTTTGTAACAGACTTTCCACATTTATGCAGGTGGATTTTGGTTCATGTAAAACTGCTTTTCAATTTCCAGGGTAGAAGCTAACACCACATGTTAACAGCAAGTCCCGAAACTAGAGATGATTTTGTGGTTGTTTGAATGAAAATGCTGTTTGTGTGATGTTTGCATACAAATACATTTGTATAAGGTTTTGGTGTCTGTTGTTTTGAATGAGACTAGACTGTTATGCTGTTCTTAGAGCTCCAGATAACTTTTCTGAGTAATTGGGTGAATACCCACTACGTTTGAGTTCAATTGGGTATTTTCATTTTCAATTGGGTACAAAAAAGTCGGTACCTTGACTGCTTTAATTGACAATTGGGTATTTTTGAATTAAAATTGGGTATTTTCATTGTCTTAAATTCTCAAATGCTTACCTGAATGAGCTCAGGTTGAAGTTCCACTCTTAATTGATTAGGTTCAGAGATCTTGTGTTATTATGTAGATGTATCCATAATATACAGTCTTGATTAAAAAAAAAAACACAATCCTTGTGCAATCTTAACATGACACATTCCTTGTGTGTTACTCTGTATTAAACTGGTAACTGGTAAAGTTATATTGGTAACTGGTAAAGTTAAACTGAAACTGGAACTGATAACTAGGATACTGTCTGATTGGAGTCTGGCTTTTAACTACATGTACTACTGAACTGAAGTGTTCCTCCACTTTCTGCTTCTTGGCTCTGGGCTTATACTCAGAAAAGAGCCTCTGCTTCCTATGTTTTTTTCTCTGCCAATGTTTGATAGCTGGTTTTACATCGAAACTCTCAATTAGAGGACCAAGCATTGTGATAGTAAGGAGGGTGTCAAGTATCTCTGCACCAAGAGAATCACGGTATTTACTTTTCAAACGATTTTGTGCACTAAAACTGCGTTCGCAATCAACACTTGTTAGCTGCATGCACAGAGCAATTTTGGCAAGGACAGAGAAATTTGGTAGCAATTGGGCATGCAACAAAATGATCCTTTTGCAAAGATGTATTTATACATAAATTCCGCTTCTGATTTTGTGTTGCTCGCGGTTAAATAACTAAAATTTAGTTTTTTTTGTGACTGGGATACGATATTTCCCTTTTTACAGCCTCCTGGTTTCGACATTTTCACAACAATAACATGTAGTTACACAGACGCTTTCTTCCGTACATATCATTGTGCTGAAGGTTATAAAGCGCTTGGATGAAGCGGAAAGAATCCGGGTATATACCGAAAGTGTGCGCTTTCGAAAATCTAGTTACCAGATTTACTCGTTACGCAGAGGAAAAATATGGTATGCGTAATCAGCAGTTTCAATTGGGTTTTGGTACGCAGAGTTTTATTTTTCTATGCGTAATCGGCAATTTTACATTGGGTATTTACGCAAATACGCACCTTATCTGTTGCTCTGGCTGTACTTTCTGTTTATAACAGCGATGCGCTATCAAGACTTTTTCGAACGCTATGTCAATGACACTTGACGACCATTATTAAACAACAGCACCACCTAGCGGGTGCAGACCGCTCATCTATTTGTCAGTGCAGACCGCTCATCTATTTGTCAAAGTATGAATCAAATCTGATCATAAATAAAGAAATTATGGCAATTTAAGCAAAATTGTGGGGGTGTGGTCATTTATTACATTATTTTTCAAAAATGAANATAAAAAGGGCACATAATTCTGTCAAAATGCCAGCCAGAGTCATCTTACTATGCCTGCCCAGTCCCCTCATGATAGTAAGTAAGTGTACCTAGTTTGAATACAATAGCGTTGATACTTTATGAGAAAAGTGGACATAAACACAAAACTTAACCGGACACCGACGCTGACGCTCAGGTGATGACAATAGCTCAAAAAATAGATTAGCAAAAAATATCTTCCAATGAACGTAATACAAACTGTAGGTATTTACTGAATGAATGACATGCATGAGTAAACAACAATGATATCGTTGATTAACTCACAAGTTTAATCATAGGTATGAATTAAAATAAATTTAAAGCCTTCAGAATAATTTTCTCAGTTTTCCCGTTTGTAAGGAATATCGTAAACAGAACAGAATCTATTATTAATCCAAAAAACACAATCCTTTGTGTTGGCACAATAACAGAATAAGTGGAATTTACCACATAACCAAGAGACTTTAATGTGGAGCAAACTGTGTCAGCATTGTTATTAACATAACTTGCTAGATAATTTTTATTGTTGACACCTTATCAGCAAAAAACTTCTATAGATTTTTTTCACGCGCACATGCGTTATGACTGCGGCCGCGTCAAAGATAAGAGACAACAACACAGATTGATTTTAGTGTTAACTTTTTGCACCTCGAACCGATTGACTCTTGACCGCTATAAACAGGTAAAAAGTGGCATTGGGAGTGAAATATACTGGTCTTTGGCCATTATAGACAGGTGAACATTATTCTCAGGTGTTATATAGAAGGATTTTTGTCANGGGGTGGGGGGTGGATTCAGACTGACTGCTGTGTGACCATTGTTCTCAGGTGGCCGCTAAGTCAGGTTGGAATGTTTACCTTTAGCTGGAGTGCAGCCCGTAAAAAGATGGCTTTAATAAATTGAACATTGATTCTAGTCAAGTTCTTTCTAACATAACGCATGACGTATCTTTTTTATTGTTTTAATCAATTCCACTTGGAATGCTCTTTGAGAAAAGGTATGACTATGGGGGTCTCTACGCACAAAATGTTAACTTTATTTTTTGTTATTGCTTTAACATTGAATTTGTTATGGAAATCGTTTAGCATGTTGTGACCTTTATGTAAAGCAAGGGCATTTTTCTGCTTAACAGCAGATCTGAGTTATGAAGCTTGGTTAGTGACCTCAACTAATGTCCATGAAGATATGTGAGAAGTTTTAAGTACTAATAGTACTTACTTGGTTGACATCCATTTAGGTCTGTTCGATAGTATGAATCTCCACAGCCACAAGTCCCACCATCACCAGTACCAACAATGCACGAGACATTAGTTCCGGTACATGTGACTGTAGAGTTACATGGCTCTCCAAACAACGCTGCATTGCATCTTCCAACAAGGCAAACACTCACCCATACCTGTAATACATTGAAACTAGAAATGGCGCGGCAGAGGCCGACGCGTATCCCCACACCGAATGTTTGACCTAGGTGTGCCCCAGGGTTGGTAATGGGGCCATGCATAGTCGAGATTGACCGTATTGTCATAGAGAAGTTCAGTATCAATTAGAAGTGAATTGGTGTAGAAATGAAGAAGTTATAGTAAAGGCAATTTTGGGTGGGTGTGACCTATGTGGGCAGGGCGCCCCAGGGTTGGTAATGAAGCCATGCATAGTTGAGATTGACCGTATTGTCATAAGAGAAGTTCAGTATCAATTTGAAGTGAATCGGTGTAGAAATGAAGAAATTATAGTAAAGGCAATTTTGGGTGGGTGTGGTCTATGTGGGCGGGGCGCCCCAGGGTTGGGAATGGGGCCATGCATGGTTGAGATTGACCGTATTGTCATAAGAGAGGTCCAGTATCAATTTGAAGTGAATCCGTGTAGAAATGAAAAAATTATAGTAAATGGAAATTTTTGGTGGGTGTGGCCTATGTGGGCGGGGCGCCCCAGGGTTGGGATTGGGGCCATGCATAGTTGAGATTGACCCTAATGTCATAAGAGAAGTTCAGTATCAATTTGAAGTGAATCCGTGTAGAAATGAAAAAATTATAGTAAATGGAAATTTTTGGTGGGTGTGGCCTATGTGGGCGGGGCGCCCCAGGGTTGGGAATGGGGCCATGCATAGTTGAGATTGACCCTATTGTCATAAGAGAAGTTCAGTATCAATTTGAAGTGAATCCGTGTAGAAATGAAAAAATTATAGTAAATGGAAATTTTTGGTGGGTGTGGCCTATGTGGGCGGGGCGCCCCAGGGTTGGGAATGGGGCCATGCATAGTTGAGATTGACCCTATTGTCATAAGAGAAGTTCAGTATCAATTTGAAGTGAATCCGTGTAGAAATGAAAAAATTATAGTAAATGGAAATTTTTGGTGGGTGTGGCCTATGTGGGCGGGGCGCCCCAGGGTTGGGAATGGGGCCATGCATAGTTGAGATTGACCCTATTGTCATAAGAGAAGTTCAGTATCAATTTGAAGTGAATCCGTGTAGAAATGAAAAAATTATAGTAAATGGAAATTTTTGGTGGGTGTGGCCTATGTGGGCGGGGCGCCCCAGGGTTGGGAATGGGGCCATGCATGGTTGAGATTGACCGTATTGTCATAAGAGAGGTCCAGTATCAATTTGAAGTGAATCGGTGTAGAAATAAAGAAGTAAATGTAAAATAACCTAAAAAAATGAGTGATAATTTCTGACGCGGCCCCACCCCAACCCCCATAACTTTTGACCCAGGGGTCAGATCAAAATTCCAAATAGTGCAGGGTCGCACATATGCTCATAGCTACCATGTGTGTAAGTTTCAAGGTTCTAGTGCTAATAGTGTAGGAGGAGATAGTGGCCAGGATGGACGGACGGGCGGACAACCGGACGGACAGACGGCGGAGATCACCACAATATCCCCACCTTTTTTTCAAAAAGTGTGGGGATAACAATCAAGATCACCTCATCAAGAACAAAACATAAATTTACTTGCCATTGCACTTTCTTGTTTTGTACGGGTATTCAAATCTGTCAAAATATAACATTTAAAGCTTAAAAAGTTATATCTTGAATATTCTATATTGAACTTGCATCGACATGAGTCTGTATCTGCACAAAACAGAAAAGTGGTATGGGTTAACCACAACTTCAATGAAATTCCATAAGAAAAGGCATAATAGAAAGTGCATGGGGAGGCACAAAGAGTCGGAAAAAAAATGGACACAGCTAGCTATTTAGCCAAGCCCTATAAAAAACAGCAAGTCACTGTAGGTTTCCAGCATCATTTGAAACTGTTCAATACTGATAAGATCATGCATTGCACACACAAACACAAAGTAAAGCGCTATACTTCCATAAATATTAAACAAGAGAGCCCTTAGGCTCCTAGGCAATTAACATGTTCATGTTATAACCCCTGTGAAAATACTCTAGACTTAGCTTCTTTAATTATTCTAGAACGATTTTGTACATTCAAGAATTAATATTCTAGAATCAAAGCATTTCTAGACTACCAGGTATTCCTGACTTTAGATTCTAGAATGCATACAGATTCTAGAATGCATACACAGATTCTAGAATATTCAAGAATATATATTCTATAATCCACACATTTCTAGAATATTATAGATTCTAGAATCCATCAATTTCTAAAATATTATAGAATATTTATTCTTCAAAATGTTTTCTGTTTTCAAATATTATTATTATATAATATTATAACATTATAATTTATCAGATTGGAATAAATTTAAAAAAAATCTATCATTAAAAGACATACTGTTAGTTTTAATTAAAAGTCAAATGCATTAGTTTAGCTGTGAAGTAGTATTTTGGGAAAAAAAACTATAAAGATGTCGGAATAAATTAAATTAAAGTATTTAAGACATTCAGTTATAAGACTGGAATAATTATAATAAACATTATGGTCACAATAGTGACAATAATAAGTATAATCAACATTTAATTTTACGTATAGTTATCATCATCACCATCATTTATAATCAAAATCATAATTAAATCATAATAGAACAGAACAGAACAGAATTTGTATTTTGACTTAAGCATAACAAGCTTATCGTCATATACAAATACATGATAATTTTACAGACATGCGTGATGAATATAAATAATTACATTGTTCAAATTACATACATCAATTCATAATTCACTCATCACTGGAGAGTGGGAATGCAAGTTATAATGTGACATGGAATACATATATAGGCATTACTACATTTGATACATCCATGGTTAACAAACAACATGTAACAAGCAAAGTACACTCAATTGTTAGTATAAGCTATAGTTCTTCTTAACAATCATGTGATAATAAACAAATTGTTATCTCTTTTTTTGAAACATGATATACAATAGATGGCTAATTAACTTTCTAAGTGTCGTTTTCTTACTACTATTTAGGCGTTAAATAAATTTGAACATACT
Source organism: Dreissena rostriformis (assembly GCA_007657795.1). NCBI lineage: Eukaryota > Metazoa > Mollusca > Bivalvia > Myida > Dreissenidae > Dreissena > Dreissena rostriformis. Next base: position 6,887 of record VMBQ01014596.1, on the reverse strand, counting down.
AGGTTGCTTGTAATAGAATTTTGGGATATATTTGATTCTTTCTTCTAGGTATTTCGGACATATTAGTATGAAATGGTACTCATCTTCCATATCGTTACAGTTACACAAGGGGCATATTCTTTCCTTCCTGTCAATATTATGATGTCTGCCGGTTTCAATTAACAATTTATGGGATGAGAAACGCATTTTGGCAATAATCCTTTTATGTTTTTTTGTTTCAATTAAATATAAACACAATGACCTTTCGAATGTAGGTTTCAATTCTTTATACATATATAACGATGTTGACGAATCAATGTTAGTCCTCCATTCAGCTACATACTGATCTCGCAATCTTATTTTTAATAAAGGCTTGAATTTGTCGATATTAATAGATTCAGGGAACAAACCATACATCTCCAAATCCTAAAGAAAATTCTGTAAAAGATTATTAAATGTAAAGATGTCAACTAATTCATTGTCATTGTATGCGGAAGTTGGTCGTTTCCCTTTAATCATTGGACGCTATTTAAGAATTGTTAAATATTTTCTAAAAATATATATCAAACAAAGCAAAGTAACTGTATTCTACACACTGTTATAAATATGCAAAGATCGGAAATTGTTAAAAGAAATAATACAGTGAATTGGTCATCAAAAGTTGGCGATATACTTAACCATTTAGCGTCCAATGATTAAAGGGAAACGACCAACTTCCGCATACAATGACAATGAATTACATGTAGTTGACATCTTTACATTTAATAATCTTTTACAGAATTTTCTGTGAACACGTTCAATATTATCGGCAGTTATAAACCCCCATACTTCACAATTATAATTCAAAATTGACGCAACATATGAATCGAATAACTTGAACATTATATTTATTGGGACTACATTATTCATAATAAGTATCATAATTGTTGATAATGCGCACCGGACACCGCAGGACGGATGCTGAACATTGGGTGATCCCAATAGTTCACCTTAAATACTTCGTGCTCAGATGAGCTTACAACTGCAGGTTTTTTATTCTAAGAAATTTACTTCCACAGGCATCCTTTTTTCAGAAAATAGTTGCTGCATGTTACATTCAATCTAAATTTAAACTCACTTGTTGATTGGTGATTATGATTAATGGGAACAGTGCTTGAGTCGCGCACAACGATAACATGATTGACATGAGTTGACAATTCAATTTATACTAGTAGCTTTTGACAGAATTTTTCATGAAAAATTATAGAAAATATTCTATAAATATTCAAAAGGGATAAGGAATTAATAAATATACATATACTTAAATCTAAATGATTAAAAGGTGTTCTGAGCACTTAATGAAGGATAATAATAGGGCTATAGAGTAAGTTTACAAAAAAAATGTTTAGTTAGCTACATGACAGTGCATTTATCTGTAATACTTTTTCATTATCCCAAATCAGATGTTTGAGCTCTGGTATCAGTATCCAGTTGCACTTAAATAAGAAATATAATTGCCACATAATTTCCCCAAATTGCATACAGTTGTAAACTTATATGGGTGACTCCAGTGGTTTCTGTTTACAGATTTATCACTGTGACAACCTAATATTACAAACCACTGTAAATTCAAAACCATCAATAATGCTAAGTCACAATTGTAGGACAAGAGATGTAACACAAATGGTAGCGTTAATACATTTAACATGGGAATTCCCATGATATTATGTGCTAAGGAACAACTGATATAAGTGGAAGTTTAAAAAAAGTGATGATTAAAACGCTGGTTAATTCATAGGTAAATTCCCAATGAAAGTCAAGCTTTAAAAACTAACATATAACACAAAGAACTCTGAACCTATACATTATAAAGTCATGCTGTTCACTGATCTTTTCACAGTTTGTTTACAGTTTGAATTATAACTTATATTCTGGTCAGGCCCTTTTACTGTCATTGCTGTACTTTTTTTTATCTGATGCCTATTTAAGCAAAAAATATTCAATTTTAACCAGATATAAAGAAAACTACATCTGTCACAGACACTGATGCCCCCAATAGACCTTGTAACTGAAATTTGTGCTGTTGCACCTGTACTTACATGTAGGAGGAAGTAAATATTGCCTATATCTTCCTGTATTTGAAGAGGTACATGTACTTAAGTATTTTACTGACTTAAGATCTCTGATTACATAGAAGAAAATTTAGCAATTATTGACATTATTCTTTTTTCTAGACTTAACCCTTTGCATGCTGGGAAATTTGTCGTCTGCTAAAATGTTGTCTGCTGAATTTCTAAAATTAGCATTTTCTTCGATTTTTTTTCAAAGTATACTATCAGAATAGCAAACAGTTTGGATCCTGATGAGATGACACCTTCTGTGGCGTCTCATCTGGATCCAAACTGTTTGTAAAGGCCTTCAAAATTCGGTTCCAGCACTGAAAGAGTTAAAATCCCCAAATTGTATATGTTCTTACTTTAACAAAACTTATTTCTGCATACTACTGAATAAACATATATTTTTATTGCAATCTTTTTAATTTAGTTTTTTAATGTTTAATCAGTGTTTGAATATAATTTCACTATGTTACTGGGATTCACAGTGCATAGAAACATGTCACGTCCTAACTGAATGTGAGTGTAAATGTTTGGATCCAAACATACATACATATTAATGTTTTCACAAAATGTAACACCTGCTTTATACTTCCTATTATCAAATTAAGATTGTACACATTTGCTTTGCAATGATTCATCCTTTAACGTTCCTGATATCTGCTTGTTTTACACTTTTATAGTAGTTTGTCTTTGATGAAACAAGAGATGTGTTCGTCAGAAACACAATGCCCCCTACTGCGCAGCTTTGATTTTTTTGTTACCTTTGACCTTGAATGATGACCTTGACCTTTTTTCACCACTCGAAATGTGCAGCTCCATGAGGTACACACGCATGCTAAATATCAAGTTGGTATCTTCAATATTGCAAAAGTTATGGCCAATGTTAAAGTTTTTCGGACGGACAGACAGGCGGACTGACGGACAGTTCAACTGCTATATGCCACCCTACCAGGGGCATAAAAATACACATCAACAGTCTGAAAGCATAACAAATCATGAATGTCATTTGTCACATTTTAATGCAAACTTTATATCTTAAACAGTTAGTGTTGTTCTAGCCAAACAAATTTATTAATACTCTTTTCTAACCCGAGAAGTACAAATGCAATTCTGGGATTGGGAATGGTTTTGCGCAAAAAATTCACTATATGGGAATAAGGTTGGCATTAAATTTAGTTCCAATACTTTTAAATAATATGAACTAAATAAGGAAAACTTTATAATTATAGTGGCATTGATGATTACACTCATGGCTCAGCCCTGAAGTGTGTTCTACCTCAGCTGAAATTAGGGATAAATGAGGCCACTTAAAGGAGAAGTGGTTTCCATTAAGTGTTAAATCAACTCTTCACTTGTTTTATACCATTAATACGACAAACCAATGATGAGTAATCACAAACCAGACTTATTTTAAATTTTTATTACATCCTTATTTTTGCATTATATCAGTGATTTTTTTGCTATATATTTTACAGCCCGTGCCTTTTGGATTGGGAAAAATAACGCGATAAACCATGAAATTAGGGGAAATGAAATAATATTAATATGATTATAAATAACAGTATTCCAATTGTGTATCAGTGCATATTTAACTGCATTTATAAATTTCTTATATAAAGTGCTATGGAATTATATTGCTGCATAATAAACTCAATATACAAATAATTAAGTTTATGGGACAAATAATTAAGTTTATGGGACAAGTTAAGTATCTTTTTGGGGATTTTTTTGTCAGATATTTGGGGAAAGAATGTTATTTTTTGCCTTTGGGGAAATGCATAATGAGTTTTTCTTGAGCATTCAAGGGCCATTTGTCGTTCAGGTTCGTTCTTGAACAAAATTTTTGAACTTGTTCATGAACAATTCTTAAATTCTTTCCATGGGGAGATTCCAGAAAGCTTTAAAAAAAAAAAAAAAAAAAAATTTGAAGGTATGCTGAATCAAACATAAGCACTATAAATAATTATATTTTACCCCTTAACTGTCATCATTACTTTATTTTCTCTACTTATAGTGTGCACACTTTTGATAATGGTAATTGTGCGATTTTATAGGCGGTAATTAGATCATTCCCACTGGAAGCATGTATATTTTATTGCATTGTATATACATATTTTCTTAAAGATTTCATCAATATAACAATTTATCACATGCTTTACCTTGTTTTCAATGTCATACAGACATTACATATTTTTTTTATATTACACGTGTGTAATACAACATTTTTAAGCGTTTTTATTTGCTACAGAATCAACAACTAACCAATCGCATGGCTTTATTTTGGTGAAATGACGTCGTCAAAATGAAATGACGTCACGATAGTAAACAACTTTTAGATCTATCAGCATTTGTTTGGTCAATTAACTTAAGATGTATTTTATTTAGTTTAAAAGCATGTGATAACAAGAGCACCGCCTAGCGGGTGCAGACCGCTTATCTATTTGTCAACATATGAATCAAATCTGATCATAAATAAAGAAGTTATGGCAATTTTAGCAAAATTTTGGGGGTGTGGTCATTTATTACATTATTTTTCAAAAATGAAAAAANGACCGTGTTGTTTTGTCAAAGTATGAAACAAATCTGATCATAAATAAAGAAGTTATGGCAATTTTAGCAAAGTTGAATACTTTGACCTTGACAGCTAAGGTCATTCAAAGGTCAAGGTCAAATTCAAGTTGCCAGGTACAGTAACCTCATAATAGTAAGAAAGTATTTGAAGTTTGAAAGCAATAGCCTTGATACTTTTGAAGTAAAGTGGATCTAAACACAAAATTTACCTAATATTCAAAGTTACTAAGTCAAAAAAAGGGCCATAATTCTGTCAAAATGCCAGTCAGAGTTACATAACTTTGCCTGCACAATCCCCTTATGATAGTTAGCAAGTGTTCCAAGTCTGAAAGCAATAGCTATGATACTTTAGGAGTAAAGTGGACCAAAACACAAACCTTTACCAAATTTTCAATTTTCTAAGTATAAAAGGGGCCATATATTTATGTCAAAATGCCAGTCAGAGTTACATAACTTTGCCTGCACAGTCCCCTTATAATAGTTAGTATTAAAGTGTTGCAAGTATGAAAGCAATAGCTTTGATAATTTAGGTATAAAGTGGACCTAAACACAAAACTTAACCAAATTTTCAATTTTCTTAGTATAAAAAGTTATCTAACTTTGCCTGCCCAGTCCCCTCATGATAGTAAGTAAGTGTACCAAGTTTGAATAGAATCACTTTGATACTTTATGAGAAAAGTGGACCTAAACACAAAACTTAACCGGATGCTGACGCAGACGTTCAGGTGATGACAATAGCTCATATTTTTTTTTCAAAAAATAGATGAGCTAAAAAAGATCTGACACTCGTAGTAATATCATACCATATTTTATTAAACTTGTCCAGGAAATTCGTTAGTAAGCTCGCCAAAGGCTCGCTTACAAACAAAATTCCTGAACTCGTTAAATAAAATATGGTATGATATGACAACTCATGTCAGATCCTATATATATTAGAATCTACTTGAAACAATTTTAAGTTAATTTTAATTATATTAATGATTAATTATATTAATTTTAAGTATATAAAAGCCCTTACACTACTTGGTTTTGCGTGTTTTTTCATTTAAAGTGCGGCTGCAAACATGAACAACCTCAAAAAAGTGTCAAATATTCGAATATCTATAGACATTTTCATAATTTCTTATTTATAAATATTGCTATTATTCTGCACAATCTACACACTTCAAGAACAATTTAATATGCATCAAACTTATTAATCAAAATGTTTCAAGGTCATTTTCACACATGAAATATATCCAGTCAACAGAGCAGTCATCATATATGAAATATGAGATAACTTGAGATAACTTGACATGAGACCCACTTCAGAAATCCTTTTCAAGAAATGAGATTGTTAGAAACTGAAGGGTGAAATTTAAGTGTTTACATCCAGCTTCAAATTGCCTCCAAGGTTGAAATTGTTCAATCATAGGAGCACTCATTTCAAAATACCATATTTGCAGATGAAAGGTTAAGGAGATCCAATGTACAATTTAAAATATGAGGCTACAAGTGTTATAAGGAAGTTTTGATGTGAAGATATCATAAATTGTAAAAAAAATCATATTCAACTCAAATTTGATTTCTTTTAAGGGACTTGTTCACAGATTGTCGAAATGAATATTGTCCAACAGTTACTGTTTGTCTCAGATTAAAAAAATAAAGAACACTGTCATAAAGGATGCAAAATAACACTTCTTACTCATACTAATTTTTTTGAATGAGTAATCATCATCTCAAATTGAGAAAATTCTACAGCGTTAAAAAAATAGATAATTCGAATAATAATTTTGTCTGTTGTTTTCGTTAAATTTTGTGTCAAGTTCATCGCTTATATCGAGTATAAAATGCCTTTGTAATTGAAATGTTAAGATAGTCGAGTGGTTTAGGTGATTGCATTTAAATCCAAAGGTCACAGCAGGTCGCAGTGACATAGTGGATATGGTGTCAGCCTAGCGATCGGGAGGTCACGGGTTTGAACCCACATTGGAAGTGTTCCTGTGATCTCCCCGAAAGACACCAAGAACTTATTCTATTCCTAGGAAACGGACTCGAGGGTGTTTCAATTAGCCTAAGGCTTTCGATGCAATCCAGCTTAAATACACAAGTTTATACTAAAGGTCAGAGGTTTGCGTCCAGATTTAGATATAATTTGTGTCTCTTCTTCTTTTTAAAAATCTAGTCCTGTTATTATACTAGCGTTCTATTATTCTGCTGTTTACATTTAATGATGAGCTTTAAAAAAGGCCAAAATCTGTG
>VMBQ01014595.1:0-12174 GCA_007657795.1 Dreissena rostriformis | reverse complement strand
GTGGGAAGGATGCTGACCGGGCGATAGTTTCATTTTTCAAGTGTACTTTTTTTCTTGTGTAAAGGTGTTACTTGAGCTATTTTTAAATTATCTGGAAATACTGAGTTTTCAAAGGATTTATTAACTAGGGAGGTAATACTTGTTGATACGGTATCTTTTGAGAGTTAAGGTGATTTTGGTGATATAGCATCAGCACCGGTGGGTTTTTTACAATTCAAATTATCAATATGTTGGTGGAATTACCTTTATTTGTCAGAAATGGTTTCACTGTTGGCCAGAAATCAGCAGATTTGCACCCCAACACAGCGGTTAATAAAATACTTGTCCTAATACTAGTTACCAAATTTCTTTGCTATCTAAAGTTTTCCCAGTTTTTAGGCGTTTCATATTTATTGTATTTATTAAAGAGCATTCTTTTCTTATAGATTGCATATTTAAGTGGTTTGTTCATAAAAGGAACTGGTTTTTGTAATATTCTTTTTTTATAGGGGCATGTTTGTTTGCAGTTTCTACAAAGATTTAATTAAAATCATCATACATTTTATTTACATCATTATGACTTGTGTTTAGGTTTTAAAGGTTGTCATTAAGGTCTGAATTGAAATCATCAACATTAAAACTTTTAAAACTTCTGTTAAACTAAATCTATTTTTTTTTTACTTTTGAGTTTCCTGTTTTAATTGGACACCAATGAAATTGTGGCAATCGCTCAACCCGCAGTCAAAATTACAAATATTACCCAAGAAATTATTTTTATTGATTATTACTACATCAATAAGTGTTGGGTTGGCTTTGTTTGAGAAACAAGTTGGTTCCGACGCAATATTCACTAAGTCAAAAATATCACATGAGTTTTTTAATGTTTGACATTTCTCATTTATAAGCATATTAAAATTGAGGTCGCCAACGACCATTATATTTTCATATTTGCAGAAAGCTTTTTCAAGGGTATAATCAAACCTTTCTTGAAACTTCTAATTCGACATAGATGGTGGTTTATATGTGCCAAGTATCAGCCATTAACATTTATCAAATTTTACCTCTACAAAGATGGATTCAATTTCGTCAAATTCTAACTAGGGTTTCCTTTCGCAAGCAATATCTGACCTTAAGTACGCTATGAGACCACCACCATTTACATCTCTATCAGCTCTTCCCATATGGTACTTGTCAACTGAAAATAGAGAATCAGGAAAAGAGTTATCAATTTTAGTTTCAGCTATAAATAGAATATTAACTAGACCTTCATGTTAAATTTCTTGTATACTATAAAACTTATTTCTGAGACTGTTTATATTTAGATAACCGCATGTAAAGCACCTTGGGTGTGGTTTTTTCATTGTCGTCAGAGGTTCGAAATTGTCAAAATTTTCATCACAGTTTGTGGAATCGAAAGTGTCGTCTACTCATAAATAGGATTGTTCGAAGAAGCTATCTGAGAAGTGGAACTTATCACAATGAGGGCAAATCCATGGGTCGTCATTGTTTGAAAGTTCCACATATTCATTGGGAGTTATGTTTGCACATTTAATGTGCCACCAGAAATANCTAGACCTTCATGTAAAATTTCTTGTATACTATAAAACTTATTTCTGAGACTGTTTATATTTAGATAACCGCATGTAAAGCGCCTTGGATGTTGTTTTTTCAATGTCGTCAGAGGTTCGAAATTGTCAATGTTTTCATCAACGTTTGTGGAATCGAAAGTGTCGTCTACTGATAAATAGGATTGTTCGAAGAAGCTATCTGAGAAGTGGAACTTGTCGCAATGAGGGCAAATCCATGGGTCGTCATTGTTTGAAAGTTCCACATATTCATTGGGAGTTATGTTTACACATTTAATGTGCCACCAGAAATAACATGCTTCACAAAGTACACTTTACTGTTCCAAGCGATAGCCTTTGGACATGTGTTATCGCCACATGGTTGCCGTGCCGGCACAGGGTTCGCCGATATGTCACCGGACAAAAGTATTAAATAGATAGATAGCCATTATCTTATAGACATTGGTTTTGATTTCACTCTGCGTGTATGCGTGAGATGGTAATAAACTTGAAACAAGCTGTAGGATGTAGAATGTTACCAATTTTGTAATAAATATTTGTTGGTTGTATTGATTGATTTTCACTAACTTCTACAACGAAGATCTTCAGTTCCTTGTTAAAATGGTTCACTCGAGGTTCATTTTGGATAAATTTGTCCTCATCATGAACAGGAGGACTGCTAAATACAAGTAGGAGAGTCAAAATCTTCAAAACAGTCGTTATTTTCTCCATACTTCCGTGTTTTGGTTTTGTGTCAAGGTCACTGTTGTTCTTTGCCTTTAGAAGCTTGACAGTTTTTATGAGCGCCTCATCTACGTGGTAATGGCGGCTTTTTCAAGCATCTGGTGATCCAGATCCACGATAAAAAAATCAAAGTCTGTTACAACCTTCAATTAAAAAGAGTCGATGAATGATAAAGTACTTCCCATTCTGCTAGTTTTATCGAAATGTTGAAGTTAAGTTCTTCTTTGGTGCTTCAGTAATTTAGAAATTGAAGTTTTCTTTCGGAGTTTTTTGCACCTGTGGTAACAGACCACTATTTTTTTAATGCATGTGCGTAAAGTGTCGTCCCAGATAAGTGTGTGCAGTCCGCACAGGCTAATCAGGGACGACACTCTCCGCTTTTATTGTATTTTTCGTTTAAAGGAAGACTCTTCTTGACGAAAATCCAGTTAAGGCGGAAAGTTTCGTCCCTGATTAATCTGTGCGGACTGCACAAGATAATCTGGGACTACACTTTTCGCACATGCATTAAACCCCCTTTTCACAGACAGACATGTAGTTTATTCAGACTTATACACCAGTACATCGTCTTCATACTCAAATATACAAATTTCGCAGAGCGCGACTGTTTAATATGATATTTGTATAATAAGCAGGTTTCGCGATCATTTACTTTCAAATCTTATTTTCAATCAATAAGTCCAGCAAAGATTGTCATGACCATTCCTTTATATCTCGCTAACGTACGGTTTATATTTCAATATAGGTACAATTTATGGTTTGAGCAAATTATTATTATTATAATTAAATATCTGATTTTTCTCGGGCTTTTGATCGAGTCCAGCGATTTAAATTTAAGCTTTTTTGAACGGTTTTGATGAGGAAAACAATCTTTAACGTCCTTCCCACGAATGTCAATATCGTTTTACTTTCAAGGACTCTTTAATCAAAGCCAAATATTGCATTGTGTAACAAAAGATAGTTCAATGTACCGAAACAAATTACCGTACCCCGTTATTTCTTTCTCGATGAATATCAAAATTGATGATGGAACCATTGGAATGATAATGTAATTTAATTGGAAACATTCGGTTCCAATTAGCCTTTGAACTTCTTTCGGCTGCCGTATTACTCCGATGGAATTTCTATCAATTACATTACAGTATACTTAAATCACTTAGTAATTTTCTCAGACACACCGAAAATGCATCTAAATAACAAAGGATGAATTTTCTGAGAACTTCTACAGTTATCAGCACAGTCCGAAAGCAAGTTAACGTGGCGTTGGTAATTTGGACAATAAACCGACAGTAAAAATCTCGTTTTTATTTCGATGTACCAAGTTTCAAAGAACTACAAAATGGATGTTTCCAATCAAAGACTATTATCAAATCAATTTCATCCCATTCATTCTTCATTTAACCGAGAAAATAAGCACTTTCCGGAAATAAGACCCGAGAAAAAATCGAAAAATCGAGTAAATTGCCGTCTGCTTGTCGTCTGTGAAAAAAGTAGTCACAGGTGGCGATTACTGTTTGTGCTCGTTTCCTGTCACAAATTGTCTGGCACTTGACTTCCGGTTCAGGATCATTGTTCACAAATGCAAATTTCGGGTACAAAACAGGTAATAAGATTTTAAGACGAATACTCGTATGTCTGTCGCTATTTTGTAACTGCATTGGTGATTATCAAGATTTGAATTCTGAGAATCGATACCGGTTTATATCGAACTAAAAATTGAATGCAATTTGAATAAAACATGTATAGATATTATTTGCAAAGTCCTGGATGGAACTCAAATGCGCGTTCATGGAATTCTTGATAACTATGAATCAATTTAATATACAATTTATAATGTACTTACAATTGTTGTGTAACTACATACACAGACACTCGCTTTAATTTTCATAATGAATTAGGTTAAACTCACTGTCTTCTGTTCTAAGTAGATAAATACCAAATGACATGCACAAAGGGTTAGTTTAACAGATCTATTACCGGTAAATGAAATAGTCGTACACACCAATTTAACTGCAATGAAATTAATATAAAGTGCATAGAAAATTGGCCCTAGTTTGCTTATTATGATAGTGTTTTCAAATAGCATAATTGTTTTATATTACATATTAATAATTAAGTTAACTGACACTCCCTTGTTGTTTCTCGGAAACTCGTTCTTTTCTGGCACGAAAAGGCATATCGTGTCAAATTTGCAACAACCATCAAAGAAATAAGTGAAGAGACTATCGCTTAAACTATTTCTCAGGGAAGACATAAACTCATAAAAACCGCGTGATTTTTACGTACAATCACGCATGTTTTATAACAAGTTCTCTAAACATTACAGGAATAGCCTCATAAATCACTTCATGTTTTTCCGATATTATCTATTCGTGGAAATAATTTAATTATCGTTCAAAAGGACACATGTCATGCGAACAAAGAACATAACCGGGGCGTTTGTTGAAGAGCGGAGTAATTCTTATTTCGCGAACTTTATAACAAAAAGGCAAATTGGTTTTATAAATAAAAGACTTCACTGACAACTTCACAACCGGATGATTATTTCTTTATTTAAAAAAAATCATGATTGTGACCGTTGAGATTTTGCCAATTGCGAAAGTATCATTTTCAGAAATAATACTTATTTTAATATTTTACACTTTGTTATCAAATAATTTTACATTTCGTTATCAAATTGTTTTATTGCAATACTATCTGATTGCATGCGTGTTGTAACTAATAACCATTAGACGTGATCAACTAATTAGAACGGCAACAAAATAATCTCTCCCCATCCTTTATTGTTGCTAATTCTCTGTTTTCTATCCACACTATCAGCTTCGCTCATTAATATGCAAACAGCCTCAGATGGTGAACGCTGATTGGCTGAGACGGAACATGGACGGACAGGTTGCTGAAGCCAATAGGATAAGCACCAGGCTCTAATTCGCCGGAAAGACGCAAACCTAGATGGAAACACACCCACACTATGAAAATCGAATCATACATGCCTCCTTTTCCGCTCCAGACAAATACACAACAACCACACACAACATCATCAACATAATCCATCACAGAGCACTATCATAAATATCAGGGCACATTAAGGTCTCATTGGCCATCGTGCACTGATCCATTTAAAAATATACTTTTTACACGGACAGCCGGGGTAAATCTGACCTAATTTGGCTCAAAATTATATATCCTCCCCTGAAAGGTCACAGGGGCAGGTCGGCACATATATGTTGTTGTGAAGACGCGGACGCGACCTGTAAATAAACCTTGAATATACACACAGTACTCGCTTAATGCGACACGGTACGTAGTGTGGTTTTTCGTGGAGATCATTACTACGGAAACAACTTTGGATGTTACTTGCAAAATAATTGTATTTGCAACTTTAACTGCAAGCTTGCCCGATATTTTAGTTCATTTCGTTCTCATCACATTTTTCTGAAATGAATATATATCAATAAATCATCCAAAACTTATTTTAATTTTATTACATATATATTGAATTACTGCAAAATAACTTTATCAACGATAAATGAATAAGAAATATTTAGTGTATACAACGATTTAATCTTTTAAAAGCATTTATAACTAAATGTGTAATACATTGTCAGAGCACTGATAATGTTTTTGCGTGTGAAATAAGTCGCGTCGCGGGTAAACGGAATATAAACCTTTAACATAATTATTCGTTTTAAACATTGTTTTAAGGCAGTTGAGACTGAATACGGAAATATTTGTGTTTACTTACAGAAAATAATGAATGAACTACAGCATACTCATAATTGCACGTGCAAGCGGCCATATTGGATGTTTTTCATTGGCTGGAAATGATCGCCAGTCGACCAATCAGCATCGTTGTTATGACCCAGTAATGCTAAACAGCTCGAGTTGTAAAATCGCGTTTGATCGAAACGATACAATATACGGGTTCTTTGCATCCCACCCAACTTCAATGTGCAACTAATTTTCCTTAATTGACCGATACTTGCGGCACATTACTGATTTATTTAACCAATACTAATGCATATACAAGCACTTATATAGTGGTGGTCACATTATATTTGTCGTACTTTTATTTGCTACAGCTATTCTCACACACGCTTAAACAATACATGTTACTAGTTAGACTTACGTTAATTTTTAACGCATTTCAGAACCAAGGCTATTGGGCGTCTCTACGTCGTTACGTCTCCAGCACTCCGATATTTCGTCACATCCGGCCCGATGATTCATGAAGTCTTAATCGATTTAATCTGGTCTTCTTATTCGCTTTAAAACGACAAGATGCTTTATACGTCCAGTGATGACGTCATGATATGACGACATCGTATGACGTAATAGCTACTGTTAAAAGGCTACTTTGCAGTGTCGCGTCCACACATGATGACATCAGGGACGAGTTTACTTTGCCGTTCTGCAGACGACAATGACGTTATAATTTACGTCAGATTTTTGTCATCTTTACATGTGTTCCGTTTAAGGTAGCGCACCCGTAATGATTTACCGCGATTTCTTTGAAGATCGGCAATGATCGTAAATGATCGGTTATTTCCGAGAGATGATTTTTTATTTAAATTTCTAATTTAAGCAGGCATTCAATTGAAGTTGGCGTGGTCGAGTATTAAAGGCGATAGACTTGAAATCTATTGGAAGCTTCCCGCGCAGGTTCGTATCCTTTTCCCGGCGACGCTTTTTTTTGTAACGTAATTTGATTTAATATAGCATATAAGCTATGTTTACTGTTAAATAGTAGTCCGGTTTTCCAGCAAAAATACAATAATTGCAATAACTAACTGTATAAACCAAGCTTTGCATCGAAGTACAAAATGTTCATATTTTCACTAACGCCATGCGCTCGCAAAAAATATTGCAATTTTCTCACTTCTCATTGAAATAAATGTTTATATTCACTCAAAACAAACACATATCCTCTATTTATCTAACACAAGGAAACTTCTTTATAATATGTTTTATTAAGAGAAGCTTTGGCATAGTAGATAGTACATATATATTGGCTTGAATTGTGAACATTTTGGTACTTCAGCGTCTGGCGATATAGCCTCTTCAGTTACAGTTAATAGAATCAGATATGCTTGTATGCTAAAAATAATTACTTTGGATAGTTTAATAATACTGCTTTCATTCATACTCATAAGTTTAACATGAAATATGTTGCATTTTGTATGCACATTCTTCAATTTTTACAATTAAAAAAACGTTATGGCTAAATTGGATGATTTACTGCTGAAAATACGAATCATGTATGTTGCATTTTTATTTTTATTCCAAAAAGTAAACGGTAAATCTGTCTATTTCTTGGTATTTTTGCTGTATATAGTGTATCTATAAAAACTAAGTTCAAAATATTACTTAAATGATACTATTTTGAATTTTATGACACTTTGTTGTTAGCCAACCCAATTTCTACTTGGCTGAAACAACTTCCATAGATAACAAGTTATAAAAAATAAATGTCTGTAAAAGAATACTTATTTCATCTTGTTTAAACATAAAACACCTTTACTGCATCTGTACACACCAACTGCATGCCCATATTTGGAAATCTGGATGAATTATGGAACTTTCAAATACCCCAGGGGTTCAAATTAACTGGACAAAAGCCGAGCGTGGGGGTGGTTTTGAAAAAATCAGTATATTTTTTTTTAAAAGCATGGAAAGCCTACCTAAAAATTTGCAGTCCGCAGAGGCTTATCAGGAACGACACTTTCCGCTGTTATGGACTTTTTCTTTTAAGGGACGTCTCTTCTAAAGGAACATTCAGTCTAAGCGGAAGGTGTCGTCTTGGATTAGACTGCACAGGCTAATCTGTGATGACACTATACGCACGTGCCTAATAAAAGTGGCATGACTTATAAGAGACGTTAGTAATGATATCAGTGGTGACTTTGAAAAAATTCCAAGTTTTGTGTGAGTGGTGCACACATGCTTGACGATGTTGTTGTCAAAGCAACGTAAGACGAAGACGCTTCACAGTTTTACATTTACCATTCGAGTCGGAAAGCAATACGAGGTAATAAAAAATATAAATAAAAAAGACCAAGCATGAATTGGTCACTAAGTCACTTTTTGTTGGGGAAAGGCTCATACAGAGGAAAAACAAAGTCACACTTCTGCTGCATCTGTGTGAAGTAGCCAGCACATCGTCCTTTACGACAGGTGACCGATTGAGATATGCATCACTCGCATGATAAGTTTAAATGCGAATTAGAACGCCTTGGAACGGTCAATTCAAAGTAAAGGGGATTAAACCCGGCACTTGGTTCAAATAGGCCTCGATACCGGGTCACCTCACTTATCCGCTAGCGAGGCGCATGCGTGTAATTATTCAATTACTTCTTACCTGCAAGATAAAGAAGAAATTCGATTTCGGAATACTTCTGGCTTGTGCCATTAATCGTCAAATTTAAGTCCCATACAATGTTTAAAACGTTCATCGTTTTTTATACATGTAATACGTATCGATTGCAAGTTTGTAAGTTTAATGTCTTACGCAAAAGTTCACATTTGTAAAGGCAACAACAAAATGTCATACTTAGCAAAGATACGAATCTGATATTAAACATTTACACATCAATTCAAGCTTAAAACTGTACAACAATATCTTGAACAGCTTCATATTAGCAAACAGAAATTGAACACACGTAAACGTTTTAGACCTTCCAAAAAAAAAGATTATATATGTTTAGATCACAACATAGTTAATTGACATCGAAGGGTGTCTACAGTGTGCAACGAACGTATTAGTTTCGTGTGTACGCATTGACCGCAGATTACACTTCCATTAAGGTGCAACAGATNTGCATTATGCAATTCTTTTCACACTGTCAAAGGTGACGCGGACTGTATATTGGCTTATCAAGTGTTGACAAGTTTATTTTTTTAGCGAAAATGCTCATCATGAAACGTTACACATAACAATACACGCAATACAGTTCACAAACGGCTTACATATGCCATTATGCATTAAGTTGTCAAATCCAGTCTTGAAACTTTAAATGACACTGTTCCAAGCAGTTTTCCTTGATAAAAAACTATTTCTCTTCGAATTCAAACAATCATCAATGTCAACTTAAAAAGCTAACTTAAAAAATCGCGAAAAAGCACGTTTGTGTTACAATTGTTTCACAACATACAGCAATTAAAATGAAGCACCGCGTCAACATGAAAAGTCGTCTTTTTGCAACACACTTTTTTGTGTTCGTCTGTAGTGTACGCATTGACCGCAGATTGCACTTCCATTAACTTTGCAACACCTGTATCTGACGTTGGGTCTGACCTTTACTCCGGTGTATTTTCCCGCCATTAACACACATTTAAACCCGACAATGTCTTCTAAATATGACTTATTAGCCGATGTGGCGGGAGGTCACCAATAAAGTGGCAATTAAGTAGAAACATTAGACAAAACAAAGCGTGGTCGATATTTAATAACATAATGTCACCATTTTCCGCTTAGGGGAAAAGGAGATGAACACACGCTACGTTGCAAATACTGTATAGTGAAGCTAGTTAATTATGATTGAAATGTAATATTTAATAATACCGCGATGGAAAATAAACTGTCCATACAATCAGTGTAGTACTCCAAATGTGAGTGTACCGTTCCGAGGAAAATCGATACTAATAATTTGATTTACTGAAATTCGTGATTACAAAAAGACAGCAACAAAAAAACAACAACATGTATTTAAATATTTACAGAGCTGATTGTAATTGAGTGCACGGGTCCGTTGTTGGATTTTCTCTTTGACAAGTCACATTTTGTAACACACCTGCAATGGAAAGGATCTCATTTAGAAAGAATGAAAGACCATTGGCCTCAGATTTAACTTGTTATTACTGAAATATCAACATGTTTCGTATTGTCTTTTAGGCGTCTTATATACGATTTTGTGAATAAAGGATATACTTATCATCAAATTGTAGTGCAACGAATCCGTTAAAACCATGTGTAGAAACAGTTGAATAAATGAAGTAATGTTTGACATTTTCCGAACCGTATATTGTTTAATCAAGTGTCTACAAAATGAATGATTTGAGCGAAATTCTCAACTCGAGACGTTGCAATAAACGCAGTTCAAACACAACAACATAAAAACAACCACAAACATACTGAAGGTCAACAGATGTCATAATGCATAATATTGTCAAATTAAGCTTTGAAACAGTAAGTAACAATGTAACATGCAGTTTCCTTTTAAGAAAAAAAGTTTTCGCCAAATGCAAAGATTATAAATAAAAGATAAGGTCAATAAACAAACAATAAAAATTCGTATTTGTTACAATCGCGTCACAACGTACAAGTTTAATATAATATAGAAGTAAAAAAAAGCAGCGAGTTGATTAACATGGACATGCGTGCATTTCCANTTAAATAAACCGCGGTCGATATAAAATAACATAAGTTTACTGTTTTCAGCGCACAAGAAATGGAGATGAAAACGCACTTCAGATGCGATTACTAGTATCAGATATTTACATTCAATTATGACGTTTATGTAACGAAATACGATACTCAAACTGAAAATAAATGGTCCGTTGCTTTAAAAATAAAGTATAAACTGTTCAATAAAATATTCTTGTTGGACGGTTGTTAATTAATATTTACCTGATAAATTCTCATTATCCTCCGGCTCCTCCTCCTGCTTGCTCCTCCTGCACCTCATGCTCATCCTGCACCTCCTGCTCCTCCTCATGCTCCTCCTCCTGCTCCTCATCCCGCTCCACATGCACCTACTGCTCATTCTTCTCCTCCTTCTCCTCCTGCACCTCATGCAACTCCTGCACCAACTCCTCCTGCTCCTCCTCCTCCAGCTCCCCCTGCTGCTGCTCCTTCTGCAACTCCTGCACCTCCGCTACCTCATTCTCTTCCTGCTCCTCCTCCTGCTCCTCATCCTGCACCTCCTGTTCCTCCTGCTCCTCCTCCTGCACATCCTTTCCTCCTTCTCCTCCTGCTTCTCCTCCTGCTCCTCCTCCTGCACCTCCTGTTCCTCCTGCTCCTCCTCCTGCAACTCCTGTTCCTCCTTATCCTCCTGCACCTCCTGTTCCTCCTTCTCCTCCTCCTGCACCTCCTGCACCTCCTGTTCCTCCTTCTCTTCGTGCTCCTCCTGCACCTCCTGCTCCTCCTCCTTCGTCTTCTCCCCCTCCCCCTCCCCCAGCTCCCCCTGCTCCTGCTCCTCATGTACCTCGTGCACCTCCTGCTCTTCCTGCTCCTCCTCCTGAACCTCATGTTCCTCCTGCTTCTCCTCCTGCTTCTCCTCCTGCTTCCCCTGCGCCTCCTCCACCTCCTGCTACCCATACACTTTCTGCTCCTCCTCCTCCTGCTCCTTATGTACCTCCTGCTCCTCCTCCTTCTCCCTTCTGCTCCTCCTCCCCCTCGTCATCATCATCATCATTATCATCATCAACACCACCGCCACCATCACTACCACCATCACTACCACCACCACCACCACAATCAACAGAATCACCATCATCACAAAAATCATCATCAACCAACACCACCACCTTCATTATCATAATCAGCTTAAAAACCAATTGCCATTGTAATCTTCATCATCATGTTTATACTTATCATTTCAAAATGTGTACTTACATATGTTATGAGCCGATATAGCAGGAGGTCGACAATTCAACGACAATAAACTAGAAACATGAGACAAGTGCAAGAAAAAAGCATGCAAAGCGCAAACACCAGCTGTAATAGTGAGCTTTTAAGTTTATAAATGAACTGCACTCCTGAAGAAGGTTATGTATGCTATAGGTGTATGAATATATGTTCAATAACCTTGATTGTGATACCTATATAATATATATAACGAGGCTATAATACAA
The DNA here is from genome assembly GCA_007657795.1 of Dreissena rostriformis. Taxonomy (NCBI): domain Eukaryota; kingdom Metazoa; phylum Mollusca; class Bivalvia; order Myida; family Dreissenidae; genus Dreissena; species Dreissena rostriformis. Next base: position 34 of record VMBQ01014595.1, on the reverse strand, counting down.
TATAATGAGGGTGTTGTTATGCCCCCTTGTAACA
>VMBQ01014593.1:0-12776 GCA_007657795.1 Dreissena rostriformis | reverse complement strand
AGAGAAAAATATATAAAAAAAAAAACAGTTAAGGAAATAAATAAAAATACTACAAGCATAAGTCAATTATACAAATAATCAATACGAATTAAACATATTAAAATGATTTTCCTCTTACATTCTTTTTCTTTACCTCTTACATTCTTTTGCTTTACCTCTTACATTCTCTCTCTTCTCTTGCACATGAAGCTACCCACAAAATGTCATCCTGAGTCAGGACCACTCCAGAGATAGTCGCATTGAACCAAACTTATCGTCAATATTTTGAAATCCCACATAATGTTTCATGTTGATACACGTCAGCATAAGCAAACGAGTGATTAACGTTCGTTCTCCATCGTGTTGAATATTATTTTCCAAACTGACCTTCTAATCAAATTGTGTTGACATGTTTGCTCCAAGGACATGGTTTGAGCAGACTATGTTGAGGACAACTAAAATATATTACATACCAATTATTACACGTCTGGGTCGTTTGGTTTTAGAAATTAAAATTTACAAAAGTTACTTAACTTATAAAGTCATTAACCGTGTGATTCCCAGGTTTTATTCAACGGTCTTGTTTTATTTGAAGACATAATGTAGAAGGCCAATATAAGATACCGCATAGCAATTATTCTATTGATTCTTTTTGCCTTGCTGTTTTTAAGTTGTTTTTGAAAACGTTTTTTTCTAATAAAGTCTTTATGAATCATGTGACCTTTGAAACGGCTTTTCTCCAGGTGCATGATTTGGTCATTTTTTTGATATGGTAATGATTAGAAAAAACTTGATAGAGGACTATTGCAAGATAAGGAATGCAACTCAATCTATTGTGATTGCAGAAAATAGTATTATATTTTATAGTTAATTTGCCAATGATGTCTTAAATAATGCAGAATGATTTTCACATAATTATACCACAATAATCGTTCACCCCATGTACAGCTGATTCTCGTGTATAAAAGCAATGAAAAAAGTAAAGAGTCCCGATTTCGGTGCTTTGCACTGTTACATATAGACCATCGAATAAGCAAGTTTCACAGTACTATACGTGAATGTACATACAAGTCACTTACATATCCGTATCGATTATGGACGATATGTATTATACTAATTAACAAACGGCTACAATAAATATAACATGTGTTAATGCAATACCGTTCCGAAATTGAATCAAAAGACATGCGTTTATCCACCCATTCATTTATTTCCATATTATTGATATTAAACATTATGTTTTATATAAATATAACATGTCTGACAGGGTGACAGTAAAATTGTCAACCTGAGGAAATACTGTCAACCGAGGCGAAGCCGTGGTTGACAGTGTTTTTTCGAAAGTTGACAAATTTACTGTCACCCTGTCAGACATGTAGTATTTATTTTATTATACCGAAAAAACTATTCAAACATGAACAATTTTAATATTCAACAATATACCCACGCTTTTAAAAGCGTGGGGATAATAAGTGTATTTAATTTCAGCAATGAACAACCCCCGGAACAACCATTAATATTTTAATAACAATATTAAAAGTACACTGGTTAAAACGCAGTCAATTTCTTATCACAAAATATAAACTATGTTAATTACGTCATTTCGTGAAAAAAATGACGTCATTTCATGTATATCCACACGTGATTGCTATAGTAGCGGGCGACAGTATTTTTTGGACAGTATTTTTTCCCCGCTGGGTGTGACAGTATTTCTATGTCACGATGGCCTATGGGAGTTTAGCATTGTGAATAAAAGTGAGGTATAATAATTAAAAATATCCTGTGTTTAACAGATGATGTTAGCGATAAGCCTATTAGATGGGTGGTTGGCATTAGTGAATTAGAAGGACGAGTTGAAATACGAATAAATGGCGCCTTGGGTACAATGTGCACAGACTACTATTTCATTATTCAAGCTGCATATGTTTTGTGCAGGATGCTCAACGCCAATCTAAGATTTTCAGTTGGTTATACTTGTCTCGATACCTAGTCATTTCTCTATTTGATAACAACATACACAATGATGACAGTGTATACCTTTTGACACTTAAGCAAGCTAACCTTCCAGCTGCATAATCCTTTTTTTGTTCGTAAAAGCACTTGTTTATGTAGAGTCACTGACAAAACTGTATAAATCTTCAATAACGGCTTATAACATAATCAAATACTAACGATTAATAAAGTGCGTCACGATGAATTCAATGTGTAATTATTAAATTCTAGCAGCGTCTAAAATCTCTAAAACGAAGGTTGTTCAAACACAGGGACACACATGTTGCTCATATTATTCCTAAAAAATATTCTGAAACACAATAATTCAGCTTAACACATCAAAACATAATTATTCTAATAAACATACGTTTGAGTCCTTATTCATATTGTTAACTTAATCTCTATGCGGTTCAGTTTGTCCACCACATGAATGTGTTCACGTCTACAATTGACCACTCGCCAGCTGTCAATCAAACTCACGGACAATCAATCAGATTAATTTTATTGCGGCCACAAGGTCCGACAAACAAAGAGTGTCGGAGTAATTGAATAAGCGTTTTATGTAAACAAAACTAGTGGGCGGAGCGATCGCTTATTTGGCGACTGGTCAATTAACTTTCCTCTTCAGTTCTCTAGCGTTTTTCACAAATGTGCGATATCGAAGTGGCGCCAGTTCATTTGTGTACAGCAATACGACATCCCATGGCTTTGCCAACACAGTAGTCAACTATTCTAGTACACGACGACGGACATGTTCATATACAAATAAATTTGGCCTAACCTGCTCAGGTTTTTTTCTTCAAATTTTGATTCATGGTGGCTTCTTATCAATAACAATGTTATGATGCTGAGTATGAACATTTAAGAAGAAAGATAATATTTAAAAGATATTAAGATGCGTTTGGTGAAAATAATGACGATGATGATGATGATTATGCTTTTAAACATAACTCATTGCAGAACAAATAAAAGGCATGTTGTCCCCGTTCTGAACAAATCCGTAACGTTTTAACAGAACATATACACATGAATTGAAACTTCCGCTGCACCAGCAGGAGAGAAAACCACGCAGTCATTTATTTGTGGCAAGGAACAAATCGGCAAACAGTGAGACACAAAACATATGCACTAGCAAAGACACACACGTACATAACAAACGCACAAACATGAATACTACTGTGGTCACCTGGTTGGAACGGTCAATGCAAAAGTTAGGTAAAAACTGGTCTTAAGGAGCTTCAAACTCACACTTGGTCCAGAAATATTCGTTAAACATTGAAGTGTACATAAGCAACATTACACGCAACAGAGAAAAGTACGGTCTTACTAAAGCAAAAGTAACATATGATTTGGTTTACGTTTAATAAAATAGGTGTTCGTCCCTTATGAAAGTGAGTCATCAAAAAGAAAATTAAAACGAGAAGAAAAGGAGTAAATATTTATACCGGTAAACATATATTAATGAATGTACATGTTTCCGAGTACAACATCCCGCGTTTCAACCCGAAAACGATCAAATATAATCGATTTTTCATCATAGGTAATTCAAGGTTACGGTCAAATGTACTGTTGAAAATAACTTCGATCTTTTAATATTACTATTGTTTACACGATGTTTGACCGGCCTCAATAAATAATATTTTGTGTTTGGAAGTAGATAAATTATACTGTGCTTTCGTCTCATTCTAAAATCAAATTTGTCATGAAGGCAATATATGTTTATAAGTTGTTCCGTTACGTACATGAATAATTGCGATTGTATATACAAGTTTTCACAACTATAATGTCGTTGTTTTATCATTGCCAGAAATGAAGTCAAATGCCTCGTATATAAAAGAGTAAAAGTGTCAACTGCAGTTGTTACTTTTTCTCTGTTACTGAAGCATCTTTTTGAACGTTGCCTTTTGCGTAACACAATATGTGCATTCCCAAATGTTCGCTCACTGTGAGTTCAAATATTTAAACGTATTTTTCAGAATGCGGACAATTACACAAACCGAACTTTATTGACAAGGGAACAAGTCTATTTGTTAGCTGCCAGGAGAACGACGGTTCCGTTGGTTACCTTCATGTGTCATGCAGGGATAGTGAACGGGAATGGAACATTACGGAAACTTGTCTGAAATACGGTAATCATTATAATAACATATTGTTTATGCTGTGATGGGCTGTTCGATAAAAGTATGTGTTCTTTGTTTAATATGTACTTTAATAGAGTAACTCACATAATGAGTTCAAGCTATTGCATTTTGGGCTGGACAGGATTTAACACAACTATCAGTATTTTAAAATGTTTATCCATCTGAAATCCATGGTGGCATAGATCATACTTGTGATTGTTCAATAAGTTGTAACCACAGCCTAGAAACATGTTACCTCATCTTATTAACTCGTCCTACCACTAATATGTCGCTGGAAACAGAATAAATAACTTCGTTCGCGTGTTTCACTTAATAGTACACATGTATATAAAATCAACACATGTTCGGTCTCAGTATTTTATTCAGTCCGGGTTACACTCTGTTAACTTTATGCTGCAAAAGTGTTGTAAGGGGAATTAAAACACATAATCATGTGCACAATATCGTGCTTTCTATATTAAAATTAATCTCAAATATTAAAAAAAAATCCGAACTCAAAGCTCGAATAAGATTTTTACCACTTTTCGTTGTAACCAGTAGTCCATCAGTTAAGTTCGAAATTATGGCCGTCTTACAACAGATTGCAACGGATTATTGAGGGCCAGGTTATTGTTTTGTATAATTCGTACACATATCTTAATGATTGTGCTTCATTTTTGCATATACCTTATAAATATAATAAACGTCTCAATATTTAAATATTTGGTAATAGCATATAGCATAAGCTTTATCATTCAGCTATTTATTTGCTTTACAACATACTCATTAGACGAAAAACCCTTTGTGGGGCATATCAACATATAAATCACTATAATATATTTTTTTAAGGATAGGTAACAGTGTATTTCAATGATTGTATACTTCAGTGGACACTTGAAGACATTGATTAATTTTTAAGTGAAGGCCACAATGCACATTCAAAATGAAGGCTAAAAAAGAGCTAGATATATGTACAGTTCACACAATATAGAACATATTGAATAGTTAAAGCCAATTTCCCGAAGTCACCGAAATCGAAAATTAACTGGATCGTCCAGTCGGTAAGGTATGCAAAAAGTTCGGGGTTTTTTCCTTCAGAAAAGCCACTCACCGTTGAAGATATACGACTTGTTCATGAATCGTTCGGCTTAAGTAACAGCGTTGATATCAAAGTAGCTGATACATGGGGCACAATATGTAGCCACGGAATTGGCCTGAAAGATGCCACTGTTATTTGCCGTATGCTTGGATTCGGGTAAGTGTCTGTACGCTTAATATTCTAATAATGATTGGCTAGTCTAATCGTTTTTTTTGGCAGAGTTTCATATTATGGGTATTATAATAATATATATTATAAGTCGATAAACTATTGGGTTGATAAGCGACAACAACAAGAACAGTATGTTCCATCCTTGGTTAACATATTTAGAATAAACATGTTCAATTTATGAAAACTTATCTTTTCAATATGATGAAGAGGAGATGTCGAGTTTACAAATATTATTGATTTTTAACCTGATGACATTCATTTTGAAAACAAAAACAAGGGATTTGGAAGGGACTAATTTAGTTTACGACTTTGTTATTTCCAAATATGATTCGGTTTTATAATTCCAAACAATGTTTTTCATTACGACGCTCTACAATGTAAATTAATTATTAAAAAGGAGGTATATTTTACATATTTAAAGTGTTTAGTTTGTTTAGGAAAGCAAACATATTTACACACGATATAGATGAACTGTTCACTTCCCCAAATGTACCAGGATTCATTCTCTGAACTGCTAAGCATATATTCTTCTATCTCACGAAGAAGTGTCAAAATTAAATTAATCGGCTAAGTATTTAAATACATTGACTGTTGTAATTATTGATATTGTAAATATAAACATATACGTTTATACATATTTATATCATTAAAATTGCTGTCGCCATTTTTACATCGTGACTGTCCAATTGATTACCGTATTTGACGGGCCGGCGTTTTCTTATTCTTTTTAAACGGTTCAAGTTCAACCGAAAATCTCCGAGTCTACTAATAACACATCGATAAAATCTAATTCGTTTATAAAGTAAGTTTATTGCAGATCTCGAAATTGCTATAATAAGTCCCACATTGATAAAATGCTATAATATCTTTAGAAATAAAGGGTATATTTCTCAAATGAATCGATGTTCAAAATTAACTTCTCAAAAATTAATTAAATAACGTGAGTTATCGCGTTCATTCGAGGATTTGACGTCGTGTTGTATATTTAACGTCCATAATAAAAATAACATAAATCATAGTAAAAATTCATAATAAAAATAATTTTTAAAAGCGTGATCAACAAAGCCGTGGTTTATTTGGACGCGTACACAGTTTAAACACTGGAAACGACAAATGAATCTTCCAGTAACATTTGTCCGCTGTGTACTCCATATATTTCACCGTATTGTTCACAGCGCTCTTGAATATCCTGGTATTACATAAATGAATGTAACTACTATCTATTTCCAATAATTAATATACGATTATGTACGTAAAGAAACGATTATTATATGTTTTTTTGCAACATAAACATGGTGTTCTTACATCAGAAAGCGACAGTAAAGTACTAATTACTCAAAGTGTTATGTTATATTTTTGTGTATTTTCGTTTTTGTTCTTGTGTATAAATTGCTTTTTATTATAATAAGGCTTTTACTCGAACAGTGGCCAGTGCAGTCACCACCAAGATGTGTCATGATTTTGTAGCGGTAAGATTGTACCATCGATAAAGAAACTTTAAAAAATTGCGTTTGTAACTTTTTCTCAGTTAGAGAGCCTTAACTCGAAAAGTTTTTGTTTGCCCTACATTTTATAATATAATACATGTTCTAAATATACAAACATTGTGAGCACTTAACTTTAAACGTTTTTTTGTAGAATGCAAAAAACCTGACAAACTTGACTTGATCTACAATGGTACATGTCTATTTTACAACTGCCAGTATAACGACGGTTACGTTGGTAACCTACATGTGGCATGTAGGGATAGAAAAAGGAACTTTACGGGAACATGTGTAAAATACGGTAATTATTATAATTACATATTGCTTATGCTGTGAAGCACGGTTTGATTTAACGTGTGTCTTTTTTGAGTACTATGAATCTTAATAAAGTAACTCACATAATTAATTGACGCCAATCCATAAAACAGCGGAAAAGGATTGTACACAATTATCAGTAATTTAAAAATATATTCATTTGAAATCTACGGTTGCACAAAGAAGACACATATAAGACACGTGCGTATTTAAAACATTGTTACCACGAATTAGTTTCACGTCCCCACAACTTAAAAATAACGTCCCTTCTGTTAATAGTTCATCGCGAACAAGATCATACCTCGTGGAAGCGACTTTGTTAGTCGTGGGATCAAGTTCGAATGTTGTGGGAACGACTTATTATGTCGAGGTAACGACATAGCAAACTCATTGGAACACACTAACGTTCTCGTGGTAACGAACTGATAAACCAATCAAAACACAAAGTGCTTAAGCTTTGTTTCAAAATGTCTGATAACATACTATGCTAACTCAATTCAAAAGCTTTAAAACGGACAAATACCCGCTTGTTATTACTTTCAAACCGCGTGTATTGTAATTGATTGATTATGGCATTGCAACGAGTAACGACGAGTTACGACTTATGTGTTCCCACAAATGAGCTATGTGGTTACCAAAACTTATAGGTCGTTCCGACAAATATGTTATGTTGCTCAAATGACCTAATTAGTCGTTCACACGAGTTTAAATGTCGACCCCGTGACGATCTAAATCGTTATAATAACCGACTTAATAGTTGTCCGACTTATTTTGTTATTTCCACGAATTATTTGTTTCGTTTTCGCAACTTATTAAGTCGTGAGAACGATTTGCTGAGCCGTCGAAACGATATAAATAAAAAAAAAAAAATATATTTCACATCTTTTTCATTTTAGTAATCGGTATTTGAAACGGCCTATAAAAAATTCAGCGACATATTCGACATGGCTGTTAATTGTTTTCGCCATTTATTCGACACAGTCCGTTAAACAAAATTAGGCATGAATGATTTTTTTTTATTGCACATATAAACAGCCGTATAACAGTTTACCTACAAGGTAATGGTGCAGTCGAGCAATGCACGTACGATCTTTAACAAATTAATCATATTACATTTTGAATTGTATGTTGTGTATTTTATGCAGTCAATACTAGATGCGTACGTTTGTGTTCGTTTTAAATTAACTTGTTCTGTAATTCAAAGCCCCTATGTCAATTATTATGAACATTTATTTATGATAAATAACGTTATATGCATATGGAGTATAGGTATGTTTGTACAATTATATGATTATAACGTAAATTTCGGTAGTAAATTTCAAGGTACACTCTTATAAGTCTCTATACTGTGACCAAAGCTGTTTTTACATAAACATGCATATAAAGCACAGGTTGTTTGTTAATTGAGTAGGTGCGGGTGATGGCGGTCAAATTCAATGCGAGCATTCAAAAGGCCTTAAAGTGTAGGTGTACAGTTAACTAGTATGGCTACAGCTGTTCTTGAATTTAATCAAGACTTGTATTTTATGTGTTGTTTATGATTAAAATAAATTTTGCTTGCATTTAATAAATCAATCGTCAAACTGAGGCGATACTGTATTTAATATATTATTTATAATAAGAACTTTTTGTTGATAAAAAAATAAGAATGACATGTCGAATCATTAATTTCATACAAATAGAAAATACAGATACATGAACGACGTAGACCATGCATTACGTTGATATGATCATGAATGCGAACCAATTCAATAATAAACTGCGTATGCAAGAAAATGTATGCAGATGTATTTGTTTAATGAAAACATCTCATTATAATTCCTATGCTTAATATAGAAGATTGATTTCTTTTGATTTTCTCTTGGAAATGTTTCTCAGTTCGCTCTGGATTCAATTAATTGCTGATTAATTGCAGATCTGGTTGAATAGATATGGTTTAATCAGCCTAGTGCGTTGCATTTAATATTAACTTGGTTGTTGATTATGTCTCTTTCATATCTTGACACTTAACCCATGCGTGTTATGTCTGCAAGTATTTTTAAAGTTGTTGTCGATTGTGTGGGAACAGTTTTTTTATCAAGGTTATCCTCTATCTAAATGAAAAATATAGTAATTGAATTGACATAGAATTTCAACCTTTGTAATAAAAACCATGAGTAAATAATGAAAACAGCACATGTGATATGAAAATGAGAACTGTAAATAAAGTTGTTTGATAAAACTGTTCAACGTTATAATTTAGAACACGTGTTTATTATCCGTTTGAAAAACAATTGATGCTTTCGAATGACCATTGTTCCGGCCAAGAAAAACTATAACAGCATATACAGTTTATGGTATAACAAACTGAAACAGATAATTAAACGGAAAGTAAATGATCTTACGTTTACGATTGTGTTGTGCTTTGTTTTATACATATAACAGAGTAAAAAACAATTATGCTATTCCATACAACAACAAAGGTTATTCGGGACTGTTTATTAAGATACAATTCTGAAACAAGCAAATACTTCTTACAGAATATACCCTTATAGTAACGCTTGGGGTATGTGGATTTATAAGAATTAATATTCTGTAAAAACAACGTAAATGGTTCTTTAACTTTCCTGTAAAGGAGATGCGGCTGGTTTCGGTGGCTGGTACCTAATATCATTTCTTTTATATATTTTACGTTACACTATTCGTTTAATTTATATTTAAGCGCGGATTGTTTGTCTTTTACACCTTGAACTTCCAAATCGGAAATGAATTAAGGAAAGTGTATGATTTGTGGTTGTTTATTCATTTTTAACAACACACACAAATCTTGCAAAATAAAAGTAATGTATATGGCCTATCCGTGAAATTGCCATATTTTTGAACACCTGATAAACAATATTTTACTACAATTATTTCTAATGAATAATAAATACACATCTGCTTGCTATCTATCCCGCCACATGCATGTACAAAGAATAAATTGTTAGAAAATTGCATCGGAAGAGTTAATGAAGATTATCTCTCGCCTGTTTCATATATTTTGTATTTCTTTTTTCTCTTGCTGATAATATTTCATTTTTGGATTTTGGTGAAAGCATTCGTTAAAGACATTCACTTTTCAGGTGCAGTGTTGTGTTTATGATTTCTGAATTATAAATCAAGTTCGTAATTGTTTTAATTTGACAATTAACACATCTTGAATAAAGTTCAATCTCATGAAAATTGTTTCATACCGGCAGTAGAATGTATAATAATAAATGCCCCGAAGGCTAATAATACATGTACGAACCTGATTAGACACAGTTTAATACAGTAAAACAAAATATTTGTTGTTGTGTATCTTTCTATGGGATACTTGAACATAATATTCGATTAAAACAAATCATGATATTGTAGGAGCATAACATTATTATATTAACAAATCCACTTTTTATTATATTTCTAACAGTATTGCTTTATAATTGAAGCACATAATTTGAAATTAGCAAAATTACAGCCAAATCTGAATGTCATTATTTCGAGCTTAGCTGTTTATTCCGTTTCTTACAGTATTACTTTGTTTTAAAGTTGTATCATTAATATTACATTTGAAATTAGTTTAAATCTAAAATAGATATTGTATATTATTGTATTGTATGTTTTTGCTTAATTGTAGATATTATAGAACTAAAAGAAACAAAATAACGTATTCGCATTCAATGTTACTATCAGCGTTTTAACGACTAAAAGGTATGCTGAAACATTGCCGATGCGGATTTTTACACATATTTTAACACAAAAAGGGTTCGTTTAGTGAACACATTTTATTCGATTGTTAACACACGAAAAAGTGTTGATACAAAAAGAGTTATACATTATTTTATAATTTTATTTGTACTACCATTTAAATTCTGCAACCATTTTTATGTATAATGTTAAATTTTTTGAATGTTGCATGGACTTATTTGAAATCAATCATATCCTGATTATACATGGAACAAATTTTCGTTATTTTCTTAAATACTTTATGTACATAAGATGACTTAAAATATTAAAAATATAAATAGTAATAATTTACTTTAAAAATTAAACACATTTTGATATCACAAAACGCAGTATTTAGTTTTAATATACATGTATTACTATAACTTATAGCATGTGGTCGCTTGTGAATGATAAGGAAGCAGTTGCCAAACAGTGTGACATAACACATTTACAACACACGACACTCAAAAACAACACAGCAGTGTCTGTGTGTATTTCGAAGTTTATGAGATTCTTCCGCGCCTGAGGATGCATTATGTGAGGAACCGTTGTGTCTCCCAGCTCTCCTACCTGTTATTGACTTACGATAATTTGGGCGAATTCGGTATTTTAGCTGCAATTGTCATTAGTGATTTACTGAAAGATACGTTTAATAAATAAGTCTTGTGTTGTGAGTGGAAGGGAAACCGGACCTGTCCGGTATGGTTACCACCAAGCAAAACCCCAGAAACACAACACACACACCAGGATATATAAAATTTGGCATTGTATATTTTCTGTTTCCCACAATACCGCTGAACAAGATCCATCAAATGTTATTCGCCTATAGAGCTTTTAATTATATTATGTGAGTTTTGGGGATATCCCAGAGCTGTCAGTTCTGTTAATATTTGTAGTCTTCTTCCCGATCGGGAATTAAAATCGTGTATTTCAAGGGGTTTAACAAAATTGTCAGTTTCAAAACGGTTTTATGTGACAATGATGCAACCAATCTCAACATTTTACAAGAAATACGTTATTCTGCAATATGAAATATATTTACAGACAGACATCGACAGGTCCGCTTATTATTCACCAAGAATAATGTTGTGCTTGTTATTATAAAACATAATTACACTTTGTGTAAACATTACAGATAAACCACTTCAAAAACAGGTATTTGAAGATAAAGTTTATGTCAAGTCAAACAGTTTTAAAGTACATATAAAACAAAATAAGGCGATGCGTGACGGGGCTTTATGCAGTCAAACCTTTTTTATATTTTTTAAAATTAAAATCAGTTTGTTGTCAAAAAGACATATTTATAAAACTTTTTTTTTTCTTTTGGACAAAATGACATTCGTTTTGAGCATTAGCTTTGCTGAAATTGCTGAATTGAAATGTATATGTTAGTGATACTGTAAGCTATCACAGTTATACACACAATGCTGTTGTTTGGTTTTCTGTTTACAATAATGTAACATGTTTAAGTGAAAATATTCAATCTAGAAATTGGAGATCTGGTAAATGTAATTTAGATTTTTAGCTGAATTTACTTGCCATTACTTCCTTTAGTTGAAATGTTAATATGCACTGTCGCCCATGCCCTATTTCGATATGATATTAAAGGTTTGAATTCATATTATATGCCAATGTTACGTGTGCTAAAATTCTGCACTTTAGACATTTTAGTTATGCTTTTTGGATACAATCATACTCTTTTATTTAATGTACCTTGACTTTTTTTTGAACCAGAAAATTGTAGCAACCTAAACGAAAATCTTTGTTTCCCGATCCGGAAGCAAAATGTTAAAAAAGTTAGGATATTGATAACTTAGGGGAATAGCAAAATGTCCATACGGTCACTTTACCGATAATAAATACTACTGTCGCTATGAAACACTGTTGCATTCT
>VMBQ01014592.1:0-14054 GCA_007657795.1 Dreissena rostriformis | reverse complement strand
TATTATTATTATTATTATTTAGTATTGTGTAAATACAAAAAATGATTTGAATTCATGAATTAATAAATCTTATGAAGTACTGGTGTAGTATGCGTTTGTTAACTACGACATAATTTTCCCAATGCCACTTGGAACGTTAAGGATGTTTGCAATATATAACGCAGTATATCGTGCTATCCAGCTGTTTATACGGAAACGGATATCACACTTCGAGATATGGACTTCTGATCTCGTCGGCTGTATTGTATACCAAACATAAACCAGTATTTCAGTCAGATTAGTTATACTTACATGTATATACTAAATATAAAGATCAGATATTTTAAACTGTTACATATAATATTACGCATAACATAAATTGTATTCTCCAATTAAGCAAAATGATCAATTGTTTAACGTTTGCATTCCCTCAAACAACATGAAACTTTGAAAACGTATATTGGCTTTCAACTGTCCCGCTTTATACGAGTATCACCATAACACCAGGTCAACCACGTCTTAGACAGCTACACGGACAAATAGTCCTGGTGTTTTATCTGCGGGGGACACGTGTATATTTGAGTGTAATGTATTTTAATGAGACATTTATACGCCCCAAATGTCATTGAATGAAGAAGAACGTAATGTTATCTGACGAGACAAGATCATCAATGATTCGATAGGCTGTTTCAAGACATTGTTATTGATAACTATCAAGATAGGCAAAGTATCATATTATGAACAGGACGCTGGCATTGAAATGCTGCATTTCATCAGTAGTATCATGTTAATAGCCGAAGTACTCACTCCAATATAAGAACAGCATGATCACTGTCTGTTTTAATCAAGTCGGCCTGCAATATGACTTTACGAAGACTATCGTTGTAACGTAATGCTGGTTTTAACAATATACATGTAATGTTTCGTTTTCTAAGTCCAAATGTAATGTTAATATTAGTATCTGTACATAATGCAATCAAAGCAAAACTTTCTGACAAAGTGTAGCCCCTTTGAGCGAATATATAAACAGAACAAACATTGTGATGCTAACAATATATTTATTTTTTTCCAACACATTTTATTTTAAAAATGCAAGCAAATACATATAAATTACATAAACTAGCACTCAAAGTGTAATGCAATCAGGGTAAGAGATAAACCAAATGCATTTATAACACACGTAATTCTATCTATATAATATAAATTCATGGCATTTGTATTAAACTGAAGTTGGTACATCATTTAATCAGTTAACCACTATAAGTATTAGACATTCGCATGCAATAATGTGTTGGACACAACATTTAAAAGGACTTGTTCACAGTTTATCAAAATGAGAATTTTTCAATTTTTTGTCACAGATTCAAGAAATAAAAGAACAGTGTACATCAGTGTGCAAAATAACACTAATGCCACAGACTTATTCTGAAAATACACTTTCGTTTACGAAAAATCTTCGTTAGAAATTGATAACATTAAAAAGCGTCTCAGACGCGAAACGATTTAAAAAATTATATTTCTCGTGTTATCGTTATATTTTGTAACAACACGTGGATAGTTATACAAAGTATTAAATAAATGGCAACACATGTAAAGACGGAAGGTCAGGTCCGCACATATTGTAGTCGTAAAGACCGAACAAAAACTCTGAATTACACATATACACACGTGGATACGGATGGCTGAGTGGTTTCGGCGCCTGGACTTTACTCGTGAGTCAGTGGTTCGAGCCCTGGTTTGGTTAACTTTTTTTGTCTCTTTTTTTTCTTTTTTTACTGTTATTCTTGTTTATATTTAACCTCTTTAGTTCTGATCTTTATATGTATCAAGTTAAAGCATTTAATGACAAACTTCAAAACATGCCAAAATCTGTGAACAAGACCCTTTAAGAAATATAAAAACGACAAGAAGAACATTTTCCAGTATGTATACACAATAAAGGTAGGTATAACATGTAATAACATAGGAAAAATAACATATGAATAAGGCATAGAAAAATACTTAATTAGTACACTAGTACAATAGGTACATAGAGAATCTAGGTAAGCGTTGAATAGAACGAAGTTTATGTTGCGAGGCTTCGAACGCCGGGAGCCCGAGCCTTGGCGATAGTATTCTCTTTATCCCATCAATTTTCTTGGTCGTCAATAATTTAGTCTTTAATTGATAAAATCAAAGCAAAAACGCATTCAATTAACTGAATCTAACATTGCGTATCAATATGAATTGTGATCTTGCCCGTTTACGGAACTCGAAATAGTCCTTAAGAATTCCTCGCAAAAGAAGAGTAACGAGACAAAATATCGCTATACGCCTCGATTCAAATTTGATCAGCGTTCCAAATGTAACACACTCAAGTAGAACACTGACGGTTTTGTTCAAACTACAATTCTTGTTTCACTACTGTAAAATACCAAAAACAAAAATGGCTGTCATTTTGGAATTTACAAAATGTGTACACACCTACGTGAAGCATGATTCAGCATTTATCCCCGCCGATATTGTTAATTTTACTCTATGAACAACTCTTCTTTTTACACACTTTTTACTTAATGACATAACGAAGTAAAACTAGTTCTTGTTCTTCTCACCAAAGTTGTGTAAAAAACATTTTTATTTTCGTAAAGTTTAATTTGCTTCCATGACGAGTTAAAATTCTGGACACATTTCTTCATCGCCATCATCTTTTCCATTTTAAAGCACTTGATGTAAGCAGACAATTCTTTGTGGATAGACATTCTTTGATTGACTGACAAAGGAACGACTTATTCATCAAAGAAATTACCCCTTTAATTAAACATCGAATTCCTTCGAAAAGTTAAAGAACAATTCACTGACAATTTTCTTAAATTTAATCCATCAATTGTTCAACCAAACATCTCGTTATTCGAGTACATTCGACATTTTAAAGAAATCGAAACTTCAGTCTCACCAGTTTCATTCCAGTTTTATATCCCAACACGAAATCGAAAATGCAGTCTCACCAGTTTCATTCCAGTTTTATATCCCAACACTGTTATTCACATTCATAATATTAAACTAATCCATCGTAAACACACACACGCGTTGAACGACTGCGTACCCAATGACCTGAATGACGCAATCAAGTGATTTCGTCAGCTGTGTCGTAAAATATGGTCTATCGAATTCAAACAGTTACGCAATCGGGTGAGCACTTTAGCCTCGCGGTTAGAGTGTCTGGCTACCACGCGAGAGACTCTAGTTCAATCCCTCGTTGGATCAAATTGTTTATTCTTTAGCAAAACGAATTTAAAAGAAACGCTGCATGGGTGACCTGAAAATTTGATCAATGAACAAAACAATATCGACATAACTTAAGCGCATATCGCATGACGTCATTTGAAAAATAGCCCGTGCACGCGACAGGTTTATTCAACAAGGTGGGATAGAGATAAGTTTATACCATGGGGTGTTATACCGTCAATCTTGCGGTGAAGATGGGATAACAATAATTATGCTTTATGTCACACAAGTCTACATTTTACTTCATTTGTGATTTCAAACGGTACGGTATAATGGTATTGGTACAAAGTTGTACAAAATACAACAATCATCACATTTACAACACTTTGTTGGTGAGACAATAGCATTAATGATTCCCATTCACAATAACAATAACAATTAATTGTTAAAAAGAAAAAAAACAAATCAATAATCCTTTATCGGATAACACTAACCGATTGGAATTTAGTAAACCTGTTGACGAGAGAGTCTGGTAAACCTTATTTTGAGTAGTACATAAACGTATGTGTACTGTTTAAATGACATATAACCTACATAGATATTAACGCAAACTGTGTGTCCCGTCAACTGAGCGCCTTTATTTATTTAACATTCAATCCGAATAAACCAGCAAAAAGGGGAAAGAATTAAACTTCGGCACAAATAATGAATTCGATTAGGTGGTAAGATAAATCTAGGAAGAAGTGTACACGTGCAATTCGTGGATTACTTCGGTATCTGAGATAGTGAGAGAGATCATGGGAAAGAAGACACTATTCTACAAAGACGAATGACCAATTGTAAATACAGACAGGTTGATGCCAAGCGTTTGTATAAGTTAGTTCAAGAAAAGGTCAATGTGCAATTTGAGACACACCTACATTCGGATAAAGTAATTGGGCTACATCATGAAATAGGCGACTTTACAAGCAAAGTAGACTAATTTACTGCACAACTTACTTTTACTATAATACCACTGTAATGTTTACAGGACCGATGAAATCAAACGCATAGCAAATGGATAAAGTCAAGTAATTAGCCGCATATGTTATAGTGTAAAGACCAACGTATTTAAGATATATGACACATGTAGAATCTCTTAAGAACTACGGTATATCAACAGTAAGTTTGTATGACACAATACAATACCGCTATAAAACGTATAACGCCTTTAAAGAATACATTATATGTAACAATTTGAAAACAACGGCCCTCATATCTAAACAAGCGCTAGATCGAAGACACAACGTCATGACACTTTGCAAGAGACACATGTTTGACCAAGGAACATGTCAAAGTGTACAGTGTGTTGGAGTTCGTACCGATATAGCAAGGCTTACATAACAACGAGTGTTGTTCCCCAACTGTAGGCAATTGCATTTATTTCAATATTGGGTCTACAGTTATATATCTTAAAATGCAGAACATTTTTATTGTCACGACCCATCCATGTTATACAAGTATTAGTCAAGAACACTACAATAGTTTTAGATCGAGTTTTCAAATAAAAGCATGTTGTTACCCTCGCACAGGCGTCGGCGCCGAGCTAGGCTGACGTTTTCCGGTAAGCTAGTTATGACTGGATGAATGTTATTCGTACTTAACACATTGTTTCACCAAATAAACTACGTGTGTAATTTGTATCACGTGTAGGAAATCAAATGGTGTTAAGTAATAATAAATTAAATTCAAGTGTCAATCCCAATGGACGAAGAAGTGGTGTAGTTGAAGCGAGCGCTGAGCACACACACGCACACACTCGTGGTCGAGGCGAGATGTCGTTAATATTAAACGTTAATGTATTATTATGAGATAATATGTATTTAAAATATATTTTAGGTATGTATACTTAACCGGTATCTATTGGTTTTTCCCCATATTCAGTATGTAATCGTCACTCACAGAGCCATTTTGCAGAGTCATTCAAGTGTGACGATACATCTTGTTTTAAACAAGCTACGCCTCTGTAATTATTTAAATCATTTAATCAGTTTTTAAATACTCAATTCTTATTCGTCGGATTCTTGTTATAAACATGTGTGTTCATCTCAAATGTATATGCTTGTATGCTTATTACGAAACGAAAGCGAAACTTTCATGCCAACGCAAGGGCACACGTTATATAACACAGCACATATTCACACACATCAAAAGTGTTCGAGTGTTTTAAGCTGATATATTATAATAGTTGTCAAGTAAATAGCTGCTTTCTATACGAATTTAAAAAAAAAATGCTTGTTTAGTAACAGTAAGATGGACTCGAACACAGGACCGTGCGTGTCAAGCCCGGCACCATTCAGATTTTAGAACCGGCTATGGTATTGTTAACATTGTCATAGAAATACATGATGTTTTATTTACAAAACAAATACGTTGCGAAATATGTGTTCTTACGTATTCCGATTGATTAGGAAGACTTTATTTTCAATGTATGCATTCGATTTGTATTGCATGTCATTTTTCCAATTACAGAATAGACGTTTTGATAGCACAACCATGTTTAATCGAATAATAAACGCTACTTTAATCAATCTGAAAATAATAAACCAATGTTGTATAGCAACAATCTGTCTTTATTGCCAGACATTGCTTACAATCAGATGCAGGGCAGGTCTCGTATAGCGGTGAAATAATGTGTGCAGTTTCATCAGTTGTCTCAACAGTATTTTCAATCGCAAACATAGACGTGACATTTTATGTTTCTGTTCTACATGTGATCGAAGCAGACAGTTGAACACAAAGCCGACGTACATTTAAAGTACCATTATAATGGTCATGTGATAGGGGTAAATTATTAATAATATTTGGTTATTTGTAGATCTTAGGTTACAGTCTACAATTGATCTGGATGCGAATATTGTCAGATTGTGCTAATTAATTATTTTCTTAAAACTAAATATCATTTAGAAGAAACAACTATTATGACTTCTGGTTTGGAGCAAGCCCCTAAGTAAACTAATTGTGTTGGTGTGAGACCATGCAAATGCGGGTCCATCAATCTGAACTGATTAAACTATTATACATTCAATACAGTATACAATCATTACACATATTCCAGAACGTTTTGTATTTAATGTTTCTGCGGATATTGATTTGGTTTTTTACAAGTCAATATATACACATATTTATATATAGTGTGTAAGTTGTGAAAACACGTTTTGTTAATTATTCACGAAAGTTTATAATGTTGTTCAAAGTGTTGGTGCCATTGAAATTGTATTAGTTTTGGAAAGAAATTAACATTCGTATTTGATTCGCTCATTTTTTTCCACAAAGGTATGTCACCATATTCACATAAAACATCACATGTTTATCATTTTGGTAAACCACACGTCATAGTTATGACAAACCGATATATATTATCTTCGCATTATATTAATATACATGTCTATGTATCGAATAATTTTCGTTTTGGGAACATCTTTAATTAAATGGATCGCTCTATAGGGTTAATATGTATGGGACAAATATAAGGAAGAACATATTTCATATTTGTTATTGATCAAATTGCATTTGACCTTTTATCATATGCATCATACGCGTGAGCCGATCATTGTATTATTTCCGTATAATGGGAACTAGACGTTACCATATGAATATGTAAGGTACTATCGCTGCATACAATCAGTTAATATGTAACCAATGCTTAACCAAAGACATTCTTTATAATATGTATTGAAACTGACGCATGATTTTCGTACACTTTATGACAACTCACGCATGTGCAACGCAATGGGAACATATATGATTCACTAATACTGTTTTACGTGACAAACATTCTTAATTATTCTTTTTCAGAAATATAATTAAAAACAAAATATTGTCATTTGAAAATATTTTGTAACGTTTGACTCCGGTTGCACTATTTTAAATACGGAATTGGTATATAGTATTTAGCCTGACTGGAACCACACATAACACTTTGTTTCAGACTATATCTTACTTGTTGTTGCGCCATAAATATAACCTACACTACTCGAAGACTGTATGAAACATAGTCTTGTAACATATTGCATCTAATTAGTAAATACCCGGTTAACTAAAGAAATGAGGCTCAATTGAACGTGTTCAAGAATTGGTATGCGTGTCGAGATACTGACATATTAAATCGCGATAACACTTAAGAACGTTTTAAGCTTCCAAGAGTAAATCCGAGTGTTTTAGTTCAATGATAAATATGTCCGGGAAAGGACACTCCATACTGACTCCAGTGACATGTCAAAAACACACCTAATGCTATTATTAATAAACCAAGTTTGTACTTACTCTACATTTAAGGCTTTGTAGTTGTGAGGAATCATGATACTTATTGTTGATGCCATGGAATTTCTATTGAAGAACTGCATCATGTTAATATCTCTTTTATGTGTTGTGTTTTTATGGTGCGCTTTCGTGATTAATGACACCGTTCTGTTTAAATATTATATATCCATGAATTCCAAAACAATTGCGACCTCGATAAACGACATATTTACAACATACTTACCACCGCCATTAAACGATAGTGTCCTATACCAGCTCATATGTCAATTCCGTCCAACACGGTATCGCTTTCACCATAAATTCTAGAAGATCAGTTAAAGATGACACGATCACGAAATAAATAACGACGATGACATTAATCATGTTTCGCTGAATATAAGATTGTACAGACCAAGCAATTTGTATGCATTTGATTTACGACATCAATGTCGCATGATCGTGCAATTCAGTATATTGACAAGTTATTATAATATCTCTTAAAAGTCGTCTGGTCTCATCAGTAAATAGTCCTAACATTGTAATGGCTCCTTGTACCAATGAAATTATACAATCCTTGGTCTTAAATTATACATATCGTTTCATTCAACAGAATATGATATAGAACGTTTCTTCAACATTTTACATACACTCTTTTTCAAAATAACACCCCACAAATATACATATAGTTAGCTTAATGTGTATTTGCACACTAACTTGCAATATAATTTGTGAAAGTTATTTCAAACGAAAAACGCGTTTGACTGTATATGACTGTTTCGTGAATAATTTTTACAATTTTTCAAGAGTGTTTTACATGTATAATTCGTTTATGTAATATAAATTATATACGTGTTTCTTATGAAAATATGTAAGTGTGCTAAATAATAGATGATTACGAGTATAACGTTTATATGAAGTGAATTGAACCGAAATGGAGGCAACGTAAGCACCTAAGACGATCCACGATTGTAAATTCGATAAATCGCTATTGACGTTGTCTGATCCCCTATACATTTTCATTTTTTATGTCTAATTCCACGATAAATACAGGAATGACACATAATCATCAGCATATTTTTTTCTTTTCAAATAGTTTGAGGTTTGTGATGGTTGTGATTAAAATGACGTTCACGCGAGCCGGTTGTCGCTACTATCATTCAAATTAACTATATACTTTAATAATCATTACTAGTTCGTTGGAATTGTGTATACAATAAACACACTGTCTATTCATTAACTCATTTACTTGTAAAATATAAGCGTTTTGTTTGTCTTTGTTTTTGTTGTGTTTTTCTTTGTTACTTGTTTTTAACGGATATTTTCTTAACGGAAAATTAATATCACGATTCTATATTCAACCATATATGAACAAAAAATACTAAAAACAGGAATCAGTTTGTTTATGTTGTGCTTGATATACACTTTAACTGACATAACATTATGGCCTTAGCGTAACTAAAAAGTGTAATGTTTTTTTCAGTGATAACGAGAACAAAGTATCACTCCATATGCTCTAATTAAATATGTTCTCGTTCTTAAGATGGTTTTACTTATATGTATTAAGTCGATTATTCGTTCAGTACACATACATTTCCAAACATAGCTCAATCTACGAGTTGCTTACTTCGCTTTTTTCGCTTAATATATTACGTTTGTCTGAGATCAAGAGGAAGGACAGATACCATAAACCTGTCCGTTTAATAATTACGAACTATGTATTAATTAGGCGAGTTTGTGAGCTGAAAAAAACGTGACTGATTTTTAGGTGTGTACGATACGAAGCACTTTCAATCTGACTACAAAGTTGTACTCTCTAACGTAATAAATACAGGCATTTACTACTTACTGACGTCATGATCACAGACCGACAGTGAAACATTAAATCAGGTCTAGCAAAATGGCTTAACTTCAAGTATGACTGAGAACAACATATATTTCTGTTCAAATATTTCGACGTCGGGTACACGTGATATATTTATTATTATTAATGGGAATTGGAAAACAGATCTATTGTACCAATTACATTTATTAGAAACAAAATTTTTGTCGAATACGACGAGAATAATAAAGTTATCCGGGTTCGACACGTATCGTGAACACATTGTATCAGCATCATATATTCAGCAAACATTCGTAACTCGATGGACACATTTTTTCATTCAACCTGATCTTACATATTGTGTTAATCTGTCAATNTAACATGCTGTTGGATCTCTTTAGTTTTATTACGGTCAGGTGATGTACATCCGAACCCAGGTCCTTCTTTGTCTAATGCATCTCTTAACACAGATGTAAACAGTTCTTTATCAAATCCCAATGACTCAGCTACAAAACACTTAAGTTTTGTTCATTATAATATCCAAAGTCTTAAACAGAAATTAGATGTTCTTTACACAGGTCTACGTGAATTTGATATAATTGGTTTTACTGAAACATGGTTAAATAGTTCAATCCCATCTACTGATCTCCTCTTTAATGGCTTTCACCAACCAATTCGTAAGGATCGACCATTCGATTCACATGGTGGCGTTGCTATTTACGTAAATGAAAGTATTGCTTTCAAACGCAGAAATGATCTTGAATTAAATAATGTAGAATGTATATGGATTGAAGTGTTTGCCTCAAGAAATAAATCTATTCTTTTTGGCGTATTTTATAGACCGCCTAGTGCGGATAGATCATATATGCATTCTATTGAAGATTCCATAGCGCTAGCCAGAGAAACACGAATAAATGATATTATTATAACAGGTGATTTTAATATAAATGCTCTCGCTGAATCGTCGGCACGAAAAATTAATGAATTATGTCAACAACATGACCTAACGCAACTTATTGACGAACCAACACATTATACTGAACAAACATCGTCCATAATTGACTTAATATTTGTAAGCAATCGGAATACCGTACTACTTTCTGGAACAGGCGAACCCTTTTTAGATCAAACTGTTCGGTACCACTGCCCTGTTTTTGTTACCTTAAAATTTACAAAACCCAGATGTAAAACGTTTTATCGACATATCTGGCGTTACGACATTGGGGATTATCAAAAACTACGACAATTAATGTCGGACACCAATTGGGATCTACTAAAATGCGAAAACGTTGATATCTACGCAGAAAACATAACTAAAACAATATTGCACATAGCAAGCACATGTATTCCGAACAAAAATGTTTGTATCCGTACTCGAGATCTTCCGTGGATAAACAATAATATAAAGAAAAAAATTCGTCAACGTAAACGCCTTTACCGAAAAGCAAAGCAATTTAATAGTATTATAAATTGGTCAAATTTCCGTCATGTCAGGAATGAGGTTGTTTTACTTCTACGTAACTCGAAAATTGATTATTTTAACAGTATTGCACAGAAGCTCAAGTCATCCGATCTTTGCGCTAAAGACTGGTGGACAACACTTCGAACATTTATTCCTAGTAACACAAATAACACAATTCCGCCTCTTTACGATGATCAAACCAATAATTTTGTAGTGGAGGATATAAGTAAAGCCAATATGCTCAACAAGTACTTTGCAAGTCAGTGTTCAGTTAATGAAAGCAATCACGATCTTCCACCTATGCACAATGCAAACGCTAACAGTCTTCAGTCTATACTTATAACACAGGAGGAGGTCATTGACTCAATTAAATGTCTAAAGGTAGGAAAAGCATCCGGTCCCGATGGAATAGATAACCGAATCCTCAAAGAGGCAATGCATCAATTAAGCAACCCTTTGTGTGATTTATTTAACTCTTGTCTAAATACTTGCAAAATGCCTTCTTGTTGGAAAATTGCAAATGTGTGCCCAATTTTCAAAAAAGGAGATCCATCCTTAGCGTCTAATTATCGTCCAATATCACTGTTAAATACTACTGAGAAGATCTTTGAGAGGATATTACATAAACACATTTTTAATTTTCTTCGTGCGAATGCATTCTTTGCACCCACTCAATCTGGTTTTTTACCAGGTGACTCCACTGTCAACCAGCTTACATATATTTATAATTCATTTTGCAGAGCCCTAGACAATGGCCTTGAGGTCAGAGTTGTATTCTTCGATATAAGTAAGGCTTTTGATAAAGTATGGCACAAAGGTGTATTATGCAAATTACAACAAGCAGGAATTCGAGGAAATCTTTTATCGTTTTTGTCTAATTATCTTGCTGATCGTAAACAGACAGTTATATTACCGGGATCGCATTCAACCCCTATTGAAATTCTCGCCGGAGTTCCTCAAGGCTCTATTCTAGGACCACTTATGTTTTTAGTCTATATAAATGACATTATTACTGATATTAATGCACACATACATTTGTTCGCTGATGATACCAGTCGTTTCATGGTCGTGAATTCACCTAACGCTACTGCAGCCGTATTGCAGTCAGATATCGATAAAATTTCCAGCTGGGCTGAAAAATGGTTAGTATGCTTTAATCCCTCAAAATCCGAATCAATGCTTATTTCTCGCAAAATAAATAAACCAACTCATCCACCATTGACTATGCAAAACGTTAATATTCCTATTGTTGATGTCCATAAACATTTAGGTGTTTTTATGTCCAATGACTGTACATGGCATGTACATATATCCTACATAAAGGAAAAGGCATGGACACGAGTTCATATAATGCGTCGACTAAAAATAATGATTGATAGAAAAACTCTCGAAAAAATAAATGTATCGTTTATAAGACCAATCCTTGAGTACTCAGATTCTGTATTTGATAATTGTACGCAATATGAAAAAGATGAACTAGAAAAATTCAAATCGAAGCCGCGCGAATAACATCCGGATGTACACGTTTAGTATCATTAGAAGATCTTTATAATGAGCTAGGATGGGAAACTATTGGTCAACGAAGACGCAAACATAAATTAATATTAATGTACATAATAAACTCGAACAATGCTCCTTACAGTCTCTTTTGCCCGCAACAGTTGGGTCGAGTAGCAATTACTCATAAGGATATTCGTCACATCTCCAAACAATTCAAGCGCGAACGTCAATTTATTCAAATTCGTTTCTACCGTCCACTGTACCTGAATGGAATAATCTTCCCGATGTCGTCAAAAACGCGGAATCGATCCAGTCCTTCATTAACATAGATCGACCGATTGCAAATCCCTTATTTTTATTCGGCGAAAGACGATCACAAATGTTACACACGCGCCTAAGAACAAAGTGTAGTGCCTTAAATCAACATCTTTTCAGGCGCAACATTATTACATTCCCGTAATGTCAATGCGGGCGTCATGAAACGACGTCACATTACTTACTCGAATGCAATCAGTGTGTACATATTCGCGGCGAACTTTTTAACTCAATATCCATATATACTGTTCCCTGCATTGAAACTATTCTATATGGAGACAACACTCGTGACTTCTTAACAAATACTAAAATAGCTGATGCAGTTCACAAATTTATTGTTAATAGCAAACGATTCGATTCGTAAATCTGCTACAGAACGATTCCCAACCTTCTTGTCCTCCTTCGCCCTTATCAAGTATTTCTAAACTTCTTCTACTTTCTTCCCAGAACTCTGCCAATCTCTTTCTTTCACCTTTCAAAGGTCAATCTATTACCTGTTGTTTTTTTTACAAGTGAAACTCTTTACTCGGAGTTGCTCTCCTTTTTTCATTCTATTAGTATCGTGTTTTCATAAAAAAAAAAAAACTTTGTTCGTCTGACAACATGTAATTGTATTCGTATTGGGAAAAGAACTATATAAGACTGTGTCTTCCGTTCTCATCCTATTCAAACATGATAACTGTATACATGTTGTATGTACTTCAATGTTAATCTATGTGTATTCTTTGAAATAAATATGTTTAAACTAAGTGACGTAAGTAAATATACGAGTAAAACAGTTGTGCATACACAGAGATTATCGAGTCAAGCCAATTCAAATTTATCTAGCAAAAACAAATTACAACTACTTAAAACGAACGTTATGATAGCATCAATTCATCAACACCGATAATGCAGCATCAAACAACACCGTGAACCGCAATTTAAGTTTAGAGACAATGTGACTGGAATTTTAACGACCGTGTGTATTAGTAGTGCAACACCTGGTCCTTTTTCAGGAAAACGTGCTAAATTGTATTATCGTTTTACGAAACACCTCCAAAAGTATGCCTTAGTATATATATGCTTAGCAATAACAAATGTAAACGAGACACATTAGAAATAGAATTACCACCACGGTTTCTCAATTGTTTTATTAAAAGTATAATATATCTGTCTATTCAGAAACATACAACAAAACCAATCGGGTCGAATTATAGTCGGATGAATATACATCAGCTCCAAAATTTTTAGTATACATTCAAGATGATTTAAAATTGTTTTGACCTGGTGAACATTCGTGTTTGCATTATTATATAATAACACAATCAAATGTTCGAAACATTATTTATGTGTTCTGTTTGAAATGTGTGCACATACTGGGATGTATTGTGATTGAACTACTGTTCGTGCAGACATTGTATTACTCTCCAAATTGAACTTGAAAGATGTCATACGTGTAGACCATTTTGTAACCTTTTTGTTCTTCGATATATATTGTATTATCTCTCTCTC
>VMBQ01014591.1:0-14132 GCA_007657795.1 Dreissena rostriformis | reverse complement strand
ATTTAAAGCTAAACTGAAATTTGGCAGACAAATGAAACATAATTACAACACTATAAACATAATTTACCTACAGTTAAAATGTATACCGTACTTTTAAAGAACTCGAAACATATTCACATAAGCAAAATTCAATTATGTAAACTGTAAAATGTCTAACTACGAATTTAACAACTACAGCGGGGCAAATGTTGACCTCAACGACATAATTTGAACACACTTGGATTACCGTAAAATGATAATCACCAAATATCAAACCCTTGACCAAGCGGATTCAGGGAAAATTCCGAAAATTATTTACTATAAGCCCATACCAATCTTGGGAAACTAAGTCGTGGCCAGTTGTGGACCCCAGGGGCATAATTGGAAGTATCTTGGCATAGAAATGCCATACATTGATGAATGCAAAATACCAACACCTATCGTCGTTGCAGTTGAAGCGAATAGATTAAGTTTTCACTATATAAGAACACACGTAATTCCAAGGGCAAATTTCGAACCTGGGGATGAGATAATTTTAACAAACCTTGAAGAAGACGACACTGTAATGTTACACACCACATACTTATTAAACTCCTGACCAGTGACGTTTCATAAAATAAGATTAAAAAAGATATTTACTATACAAGTCTTTAAAAAGCATGCGACACCTGAGGCGTGGCCAGTTCTGACCTTAAAGACTTGAAGTGAACAATTTCTGTGTAAGGCCACCATACGATTTTACACACCAAACAGTATAGCCCTGACACTTTTAGTTTTAGAAAAAAATACTTTTACATTTCTATTTTGGAAATCTATGTATTTTAAATGGTGACTTACAGACGCAATGGACAGGACAAATTTAAAAACATTTGACAGATAGTCGCCCAAATACTATGTATACGAAATTTCGTTAAAATCGATCAAGAGACTAAGAAGACGTCGCAAGAAACTAGTTAACGCACGCACATCACGCACCGACAGGCAACATACATAACGGTATCCTAAAAGCTTTCCATAAGCACTTAGTGCTCAGGAGGGCTAAAAGTAAATACGTATCTAATTTATAAATAGATGTATCAAGAGTACCATGCGTCTAACGGCGATCACCTGATACCCGANAAAAAAAAAAAAAAAAAAAAACAATTTATAAATTAGGCCAAATAAATGATTGTTACCGCTTCTCCGACAGACCTTATTTTCTTGCCGCCGACCCAATTTGTTTGCACACAATATAGAAAACAATCTAATTCTTCGAATTTGACTTATTCTTTAATGGCATCAGGCAAATACGGCTGTCTTCAGCTCAATAAAAAAAGCCAATATGAATTCAACTTATTAATAACATTATATTATTGCGTTAGAAATCTATTATAAACTATCAATATCAACAATAATCATAGGCACATCAAATACTCTCAGTTCAAAAAGTTGAATCTATGCGTTTCAATTTTTTGATGAAATCTTCCCAAAAATCCGTTATTTCTTCTTCGCTCCCGTTGATAGAGTAGTCAATAAACGCATTTCGTCGCAACAGTCGAAGTTCTTCTGGGAGGAAAAATAGTCGGAATTGTAGAACAAAGCTTCAGACTTGTGTCTGTGATGCAATTCCTCATTCGCCAAGTGCGTAGCTACAAACATTTTTTGATAGTTATGTTGTTGTTCACGGAAGATATGCCCTGTAAATGGCGGCGTGAGTGTTTTA
This sequence comes from Dreissena rostriformis, assembly GCA_007657795.1. Lineage (NCBI taxonomy): Eukaryota > Metazoa > Mollusca > Bivalvia > Myida > Dreissenidae > Dreissena > Dreissena rostriformis. The sequence continues at coordinate 12,451 of VMBQ01014591.1, read as the reverse complement.
AACCGGACGGTGAGAGATATTTCACTAAATTTTAAGCTTTACATTGTCTTCCGTTTAACAATACTCTTACCGATATTGTTATATGAAGCAAATGTGAGATTGCAATATAATCCTTTTCGGTGTCTAAATATTATTCCACTGACCAATCGTTCGGCGTCCAATATTGAAATAGCTATCGAAACATAAAATGACGCCTGATTTATTGAAGGGTATGGTAAAAGAGACACTGCGCATTGACAAAAGACAAAACACAATTAGGTCATGAACTTAACGAATCAATATAAAGAATGCATAAGTGTTAATAAAACAATATTTAAAGTAATACAGTAATCATACAATGCATATTTGATTTTAAAGAGCTTCATTACTTCTAAAATGTCATATATATAACATTGCGTTCCGTATTGTTCAATATACTCGTATATTGTTTTATTGCGTTTAAAATATATTACACACTATCAATACCCAAAACAATCATCGCCGTATCAAACACTTTCAGTTCACATAGCGTCATCTATGACTTTCAGTTTAGTGCTGAAATCCTCCCAAAAAGCAGTTGTTACTTGTTCGCTCCCATTGATAGAATAGTCAATAAACACATCGTGTCGCAACAGCTGAAGTTCGTCTGGAAGGCAACGAGTTGAGTCGGAATTGTAGAACAAAACTACGGAAATGGGCTTTTGTCTGTGATTTGATTCCTCATTCGTCATGTGTGCAGCTAGTTTCCACTCTTAACTGTCTCTTGGACCATAAGAAAGGACGAACACCACAACTCGACTGGCATGGATCGATTTTGTAATTACACTGTACAGCGGTAATCCATCCAGAATACCATCATGCATAAAAACTGTGTATTCCAGCTCCAAAAGTTTCGGTTTAAGTGTATAAAACAATATGTCAACCTCTTTAATGCATTTGTGTAAAGCGTCGTCCCAGATAAGCCTGTGCAGTCCGCACAGTTTATGTTTATGATTAGAGCAATAGTGAACAAAATACGTGTAACACATAAATGCGTGGTTATTGCAGACATTATAATGAGTATTGTGTAATAATAACTATATTTAATATGTTCGATTCTCTTCCTAAAACTGAACAAGTATTTAGTGTTTACATCGAGAAATGTTGTACATCTAGTTTCACTTTTGGTTTGTACAATTGAATTAACAGCGCACATATATTTCCACACATTTTACATGATTGGCTTAACATTTCACGTTTGTTTAAAAACAAAATCATAGAACTAAATTATGTTGAAAAAAAAAATTGAATCCACAGTAAAAACTGGTCTTTAAGAATTCGAAAAACGATAGGAAGAATTCAAGTAATGACAACTTTCTCATTACCGGTGTTAAATCATCTCTTTGTTTCATTGCCTAATCCACCTCCTACTTTGTTAGCAGAGATCCATGAACTATGTTTCAATTTGTGTGGATTGTAAACCAAACATTAGACAAAATATTGTAATAAAAGAAATACATAAGGTGGTTTAAAGATGATCTATCTGTTCGCTTTTGTAACATCTCTGAACTGCTCATGGATCCGTAGAATTTTCACTGGAAATGAAATATGGATTAATATTGTTAATACTATGATAGATTTTCAAAAAATATACATCTGCGGCAGTCACTATCCTGAAAACTTTATTCACAAGATACAAAATGAATTGTGTAAAATACGTTGAAATCCTTTGTTGACCTTTGTATAAAAGGACAATTTACAAATCAGTTTTCGCTTCAAAACCTAATATTCTATAACCCAGATATAACAGTTGGTAGCAAAAGTTTGTTTTTTAAATCATGGTTTGAAAAAGGCGTTCATTTTGTTGGCGATTTGATGCACATCACTGAAGTTTTAACCTGTTACAGTTATATGAGTTTTGCAAAGTATACAACTTCCATCAAAACTACTTTGTTTTCCTTGGAGTTAGTAACGCAGTGACAAGATATATGAAACTCAGAAGCTCTTACGACACAAGTTGTATGAAGCCGTTTATCCCCACTAGCCTAGTGCATTGGTAAACACAAAAGGTACAACACCTATGTATGAAATAATTTCCAAAAACGAGTCATCGCCAGTGTGTATATATAAATCGTTGATCATTTTCAATAATATTGAAACAAAAGAATGGCGACATATTTGTATATACCTTTTCGTATTACACCGGACACCAATTTAAAGTGGTTTCAATATAGAGTTGTACATATAATTATAGGTACAAACTCGTTTCTATTTAAAATAGGATATGCCACTTCAGCCAACTGTATTTTTGTGAACAAAAATGTGAAACTATTCAACATATATTTTGTCAATGTAAGCATGTCAATCAGTTACTAACAAAATTGTTTTCTGAATGTAATCATATGTCGAACCCTCTAAATTAGCCTTCCTTAATATTGGGACATTCAAACACGAATAGGTCATTAAACGTAATATTTGTTTTAATAAAAATGTGTTTTTATAATTGTAAACTAAACAAAACTAGGAAAACTCGTAAAGCTGCAAATTCGTACCTGTCCTTGCATTTTTATGTACCTAATGTAATTAACTATTTTAATGATTCATGCATAGGTAAAGAATGGGAACTACTGTTACTTCATCTCCAGTATTTGTAATATGGGATTTAATATAAAGAAGTGAAACTCCAGCTGCTGGAGCAGTANTTAAAGCCCCATAAACACTCAAAATAAACGAATATTTCGTAAAATATTCTTTTAATTTTGGTTAAACCTTACAAATTCAGTTGTCCTTACAGCAATATCTAATTGAGTGTTTATGGGGCTTTAAGGTAACAATATACGCAACGGTTGTGTTACATTGAAGACAATAAAAAGCACGAGGTTAAGTAAAATATCGCTTACCTTCCTGTTTCGAATACTCTCGCCGCCATTTTCAGTCTTTACTCTCATTGATAAATAACATAAATGTCAAACATTATAACGAAACACACCACACAATGCAAATCCTGAAATATTGTTTGCATTGGTATCAAATACGTGGTTTTCTTCAATGTTCTTTCACTTTACCGATATAACTTTAAAGTAAATTCTGTTTGATGATTATAATACATTAAATATATGTATGATGATAATGCATTTCTATTCACATCCCACGCGGTTGGTTGCACGTGAACTTTCACCTTACTTTTCTTTCCAAGTAAAACAGCAGTATCAGATTATATTTAGATTTTGCAATATAATTACTCTTATGTACTATGTAGGTTTCATGTCAGAAAATCAGAAAGAATATCCGACCATCAGCAATACATTCAATACATTTTAGTCGTGGAATGATTTATCATTAAGTCTCATGACTACAATTGTTCAATTTGGTGGCAATAGTTTGGATAAAAACTAATGAATTTCATATTAAGTAAAACAACAACATATTCACGAACAAAAGCAACTCAGAACAATAACAACACAAGTGTATGTTTTTGATTAAATAGAACTACGTAATTCATCACACACACAAAAATACTTTTATATTGAACGAATTTATAGTNATCATAGAAAAATAATATTTTCACTCGTGGCTGCGCCACTCGTGAATATATATTTTTTATTATCGCTCGTAAAATAACACACGATTTTATACTGACATTAACAAATATCCTCTATATCTTTGAACTGGACCTTTGATGTATTTAGACAATTTTTACAAGCGACTTGTCGTCTTAAGATGGATTGCGTCTGTGATATCACAATCCATCTTTATATGCCAACGTAATAGTGGATATCAAAATTGACATGATGTTTTAAAACATATAGCTTCATTTCACTTTTGAGCTCAACATGTGACATGACCTTTGTTTTTGATGTTTTTACACGCGACATGTAGTTTTATTCTGTTTTACTTGTGTCCTTGTGTGGCATGTTAGAATCTGTTTATATATGGCAAAGATAAAGCTAAGGTAGTGATGTTCATGCTGTAGCAATATTTGACCTTTAACCGCTATGTGCCACATTGACCTTTGATGTAGGTCGACGGTATTTACTTGCGCCACGTCATCTCATGATCGTGGATTTTTATAACGTTATGTTTACAACCATCAATATATGGAAACATTTTGGTCGAGACATGACATTTCGCACAAGTGTACAGATGGACAGATGAAGAATGTAACTTCTAAATGCTGCTTTCTCGGAAAAGGGGCATACAGATATAAAAACTTGTAATAATTATAAAACAGCAAATGACACAAACACACACACACACACACACATGCACACACACACACACACACTCACAAGTAAACGGAACTATAATATATAACATTGCCGTCAAAGGGGAGTAGCTGAGTCAATCCTTTATTCAGTATTAATAAAAGTTGTCCCATATAGTACATAAGCTTAATTAGTGACTAAAGCGGAAGTAAGATGTTTTCTAAGATTAGACCGCAATCGACCCGGATTCAAACTCGGCTTAGATATTGTCAAGATAAACATTCTGAACATGTGTAATCAATATTGAGTCATAAATATGGCCTCTACAGTTATTACAGGGTTTTGAATAAGTTTTAAGAAGCACTTTATCAAGATTCTGCATCGGTCTAGATATTGTTGAGAAACATATTCTGAACATGTTTAATAAAGATTGAGCCATACATGTTGCATGTTTAGTTATAAATTTTTGTTTACATCGGGTTCTAGTTGACAACGCACAAGGTCACGATTCCAACTTCTCCTTTATATTAAACAGATTTACATTCTGACCAAGTTTCAACAATATTGATTAATATTTGTGGCGTTTTGGGTGATAATAAGGCTTTCATAAGAATTTATTTTTCAACCTGGTGATATGACGAACATGTCCCAGATTTGAATCCGGCCCTGATATTGTCCAGATGAATATTCCAATCAAATTTCACAAAAATTGCGCCATAACTATTGTCTTTAGATTAAAAACAAGGTTTTTTAAAGATTCGACCAGGTGACTACCATTTAAGACGCATATCCCCAAGATTCGAACATGGTTTATATATTGCCAAGATTAATTATTGACTAAGTTTCGAAAATATTGAGTCATACCTGTGGCGTCACGAGGGATAACAAGGTGATTTAAGATTTGACCTGGTTACCTAGTTTCTACACGCTCATTACATATCAGATTAGATCCCACCCAAAATATTTTCAATTTGAGAAAGATGAGATACAAAATGTAGCAATTAGTGCGATAACGAGCATTGTGTTTACGACACACGACGGACGTCGGAAGGCGCTCGTATGGCAGCAGCCGGACATACGTACATCACACAGCCTCACCATGAGCACTTCGTGCACAGGTAAGCATATACTATTAAGAGATATCAGTGATTTTGTATTTGCTTTTTATTGAACATCTTATTTTGCTTTTGGAGTGTACAAAATAGCGCAGTAAACCAAAAAACCAAGAAATATGGAAAACGTAAAAAAACCCATTAATTACTGATACAACTCAATAAGCGACATGTTACACTGCAATTTTATGTTGTAAAGTGCTGCTTACTTTTATTCCTGCAATCAGGTTAATAACAGTGTTTTGTTAATTTTCGTTTCATATACAAATTTATGTTCAGCTTTAAATAATGTATTACACGACTGCTATGGTGGCCCTTTAGGTTGCGGACACCAATCGTCAACGACTCGACCAGGTGATGTTGTTTTTTTATTTTTAATATTTACCTGGTGAATAGGTTTTACGTGAGTCTATCCATCATTAATGGCTTGCTTAGTAACTCTAAAGGTAGAGCAGCAAAACGGTAATTTGGTAAATGACTTTGGGTGAGTATAGAGGTCACCAAAATGCTGCTCCATGTTTTTTATTGTATTTGTTAAAATTAATATAATCTGGATTATGTGTGTGATTTTTACATATATATGCTAGATTGTGCTATTATGTTGTATGTTAAGTGCGTTAACAAAATAATAATTACACTATATATCGGAAGCGATCGTAATTGGGGTTGTGGAAACGCTTATTCACGCAAAGGCTCATCGCAAGGTGCCTTGGTTGAAAATAACTAAACATTGAAGTAGATAAGCAATCATTAAAATCATGCGGAAGTGTTTGCTTTTCTAGTTACGTTCATCATTTGTAAGCGGTGGGCATGACACATCTTTTGATGTGATTATTAGCGTCTATTGAGAGTCGGGACAAGAATTGTTCCTAGTATTAATTGTATTAAATGACGTTTCATTGGCAAACGACTGAAGAGCGTAAACAATGCAATCCTGATATCACACGTTTTGAAACTAAAACATCGATTGAAAACGGTTTTACCGTCTTTGCTTTACACTAAAAACAATTTCAACAAATCAGCATTTGTTTACGAAAAAACGACCGACCAATCGGCGCGGTGGCCAATTCTGTTCGGTGCGGAACGCTACATTCCTTGTTAATTTTTTATATCTTGCAATATACTATTTTTTACGAGATGATAGACATTTTGACATGCCATATGTTTCTGAAACCCTATGTTGTTACCTATGCAGCAATAGAAAAGGTCTTGTTTATATGCTTGCCTAAAGATGTGTACGAGCAACATTAGCAATATTATATCGTATTATGCACACTTATGAGATATCATTTTGATTGCGCTCCACTCTTTATTTTGGTATTGTGCGATTTGCAGATTGTACGCAATGAAAAATCCATTAAATAGTTGTAGATAGTTTAGTATTTACGAGTACGCGTCTTGTTGGAATAAAGTATCAATTTTTACAAAAAAATATAACCAATCGGGTACCCGAAATGAAGAGAGTTACATGTTACGCGCAACAAGATAATCGAGGTCTTATAAAAATATAAATGATGATATTCATGTAGTAGCAAAGAAAGATGCATCGGCATGATATCTAATTTATCGCCCTCCCGAAACATAACATATTGTTTTTAGTGTAGTCTCGATAGAGGTTGTACTTGCTAGCAGTTATTCTCAGTTTAACAGGGGGAAGAGGTGAAATGTGTTTTACTTGCTTTTTTAAACTGGCACAACATAACAATTCTGGATAGAAAAGTTCCAACATGATATTTGACTCTGAATTCATCAGCCTTTATTTGCAGGAATTGGAGATTGAATTATATACGTTATTTATTGCAGGGGATGTACGGCATAGAAGTTTATAAGAGTTGTAATTAGTAAACTGTGTAGTGTGTTGAACGTTCTATAGTAATAAGGCAATATCATGCAAAACTGGATTGAATGCTTTCAATAAAAGGATTATGCTCCTGAAATATAAGTTTTTCTTTGCTACTTGTGAAGTTCTCTGGGCAGCTATTCGTGCAGGGGAGATTATTCAAAATGCACAAAGTCTCTGGGTAGTAAGTTGTGAATTACGTTGTCAGTTTTCGAGTAGGATAATGGTTAAAAACAATATTGTAATCGTTGGTAGGGAAATAGAAACCTTTATGTGAATTTTAATTTATGAAAACAAAAGTAAATAAATTATTAGATGTATCATTAAGTTGATTTTGTTTTTAATTGAAACGTCATTTTGACGCTATCAATCCTCACGGAACTGCATATTTTATTATAAAATTTTTCAATAGAATCGATTACACAGATGGCTACCGCATTTTTGGGTTCAATCATCATTGAGACTAGATTTGTTGGTGATATATACGCCCACAGAGCAATGTTATAATAATTTGAGCAATATGATCAAATTTAATTTTACAAACTACTTGAAAGTTTCAATAATTGAAATAAGCGCGCACAGGCACAAGGCCGTTGACAGATCAGAGGGATCTATTGCGTTGTAATCTTAAACTTAGAAACAGAGTCTCATAAACAATAACTCGAAATTTCATAACACATTAATCCAACGATTGCAGTCAACATTCAACGACGAACGAAATTAAGCGTTAGCTGACAATATAATTACGATTCGGACATAAAAAAGAACTATCATTTAACTGAATGATTTAAATATTGAAAGTGCATAGAATTGCCAGCGTTTCTTTGATAGACCCAACACTTTCTATACATTTCAAAATAAAAGTGCTACTTACATTGTTTGATGCAGTTTCCTCAACTGGTAATAAAACTGCCAACATGGCCGCCATAACCCGAGTTTAAATTGCGTTGTGATAAAATACCTCGCTTACTACCACTAGCAGGCCTGGTATTGTCGGTTGTCTTTATCACATAAGGTATGATAATACTCTATGTATCGATAACATTATCTCTCGTTTTGATTATTAAAGGGAGAAATGAACATCATGACCCGATGCAATCAGTCGTCATGCATCGACTATCTCCGGAATCCTCCGTAAGATAGAGCTCGTGTCCATTATCATTATTGTTACACGCATTAGCTATAATTGAGTTGTATTTTTGTACAGTTAACTGTAAGATAGTTGAATACACGAAAACAATGTATTGCTATAAAATAGTGTGCTTTAATTCTTAAACATCAGCATACTGTATACTGTACTGTATTCTAGTATCTAAAGCATTTTACATGCATTTTGTTAATATTGCTTAGTACAAACCATAATTATTATTACATGTTTTCATATGTAGACCTTACTTAAAATGTAAATTATTTAATAGTTTCTATATTGATAAAATTAATTAGCTTCATCATAATTTGACGTAATTACACAGATTTAATTATATAAATATATACTATCGATAGTTATTTATAAAATATTAAATAAAAATGTATATCTAATGTTGCAATGAAACGTATTATTTTGTAAAGTCAAGAACAATTACTTTGAAAACACTGTACGCAAATTTTGTCCACTTGGGCTTTTGGCCTTCTGGATGTTTTGTTAATAAAACTTGAAACTTGAAACATAATGAAGAAATCTTACTTTGATACATACAACGCGTGATCCATCTCTCATTATAAGGCTTTATAAGACGCACATTGAACTATCGCTAAACTTTGCTTTTTTTTTTAAATAGATCTGTCAACTTTCATTTATTGTTCAGTTTGACCTATTATGAAAACTGTTAACTTACAATATTATTTTACCACGGTATAGTCCACTTCTGAAAATGAATGTGCTCTGTTAACCTTTCCTCGTCAATAGGTGTGTGAGGGTCGAGGGCATCGTACTCCATACCGTTCATAGTTTACATGTTATATATGCATATTATAGCACATTTTATTCTTTTAACAATCACTTGCTTTTACATTACAAAATAAAAAATATATTTTTTAAACAGTTAACAATACAATACTTCTATATACAACGCTTCATCACGCTTTAATAAAATCCAAACTTGTTTCTTTGATTGAAAAAAGCTTTTGCAAGAGAGAAGTGCTCATATCTAGCTTTAAACACTAAAACAGCTTTTTTTACTAANTCAAGTTTTCTCAGAATACGACACATTTGGCCAATCGTGCCTTATTTCGGACAAGTGATCAATAAGGAACTTAAAGGCACTTGTTCAAAGACATTGACATGGTTTGAAGTTTGTCATTTAATGCTTTAACCTGATAAATTTAAACATCGGAACTAAATTGCTTCAGTATAAAACAAGAAGAAAAAGTGAAGAAAGAGACAAAAAGTAAGCCACACCAGGACTAGAACCACTGTCTCTTGAAGTAAAAGTCTTGCAATCCTTGTAATGTCACAAAATATAACGATATTAACAGAACTCTCCAAATTATTTAATCGTTTCGCGTTTGTAACCCTTTGTAATTTCAGGTTTTAAAATTGTCAAAAGATGCATATAATGGATATTTTAGAGCATGGTAAATGTTCATTATTACTGTTTCCTCGTACATATCATAATAATAACGAAAATTTGCAGATCTGAAACATCTTTTTTTAAATTTTGTCAATTTACAGAAACGTGAACAAGTCCCTTTAATACTGCAAAGGTGCAATGGTCATCACAAAGTGTTTGCGTACATGCATGCATATCAATCTCAGACGAACATTATAATGCGGACACCCAAAACTGTCGCAAGTGTAACTTACCGTATACTGCAGGTCAAATCACAGACCCGAATCTCAAAATGAAAACAAAAGCTGCACCTTGACATCGAAAACAAATGAATACATGTATGTTCACTGCAAAACTTTGTATATAAGGGTTCATGGCGTGATTTTCATCTGGTGTACTTAAGTACAATTTACAACTGCAGGCATTTCCCTATGCGGTTTTATCACAGCGGGCTCGCGGTACCTGGACTTCAAAATAAATTTTGCCGCAGAGCCTGGTTTTTCCGATCATGTCGTCGCAACGCTTGAACATTTCACAAGAGCTTGCAAGCTCTGATCCGAATGTGGTATTGCATATTCGACCAATCACGATTGTCATTTTTATCAAAGAAATCAATACAAATGTTTGGTCTAGGTTGTTTGTCCATTTCAAATACACGGATTTATTATGAAAAGTAGTCAATACAATTGTCTGGTCTAGGTTGTTTGTCCATTTCAAATAAACGGATTTTATTATGAAACCAACTGGTATTATATACCACTTAATAAAAATGGTCAGATCATTTTATGAAAACTTCTCTATCAACAACCAAACGATTGCTACAAAAGATATAATAGGTTTTGGCAGCAATCTCAGTGGCCATTTTGAAAAATATGACTTTGCGGAAGTCCGATTCTGATATACTTTTCATATGTTATAAAGTACATAGTAGCCTACCAGAATAAGTTAAGCTACCTTGTGTAGCAATTTTAGGGAGGGGGGGGGTCAAAGTGTGTATTAACCTGACTATGATAAAGGACCAACCCATGTATAGATAAATATCTACATGTAACATTCTCTTGTACTCATTGTCCAGGTTACCTTGTGGTGCATTTCCGGTGGGCTCATCGTTGCTTGTGCGACATTGACCTTGTCCGAGGGGATGCCTCAAGAATTGTTCATGCTGTGGTTGTGTCGTGTCGGGACTGAGCGGCGGCCTGTGGGCGATACTGCCGGCCACCATCTCGCGTCTCTTCGGCATCAGACACATGGCGCTGCTGTACGGCCTCATTGGATGGGCCAATGAAGGTTTTCCATGGGTGAACCCAGCACTGATTCTTCCAATACAAGACTGCAAACAAATTCATATGAAACACAAACAATAATACAATAATGTAATGCAATCAGAGAAAAAAAAATATGTTATATTAATGGTGCATATGCAACACATCTAAAGTTATCTCTTAATAAAAGTCAATGCCGTGCAATGCAATGAGCGTAGTAAAGGAAACTGCCTTTACCTTTACTATACATGTGTTACAACGGCTTCAACATTATACACATAACTTTAAGCCAATTCATAATATTTTTAACATTTATACGTTTTTTTTTGTAATTGAACAATTATATAAAATCATCTGTATGTAAGTTTTCCTGTGTATATTATACTATTAAGGGTGAAAATATTACACAGCGATTTTATGCTCGGGATTTGACCGTTAGTTAAAGAACACACTGCTGCACTGTTACCATTTGCTGCAAAAAGAGTGTCGGTGAAAAGTCAATGAAAAAGCAAATACATCTTCCTTTTTTGTTTATCAACATTTGTTTGTCCAAGGACTTAACGTCGATTGAATCAAGCGAGTATGTGCTATCACAGCTGCACTGCTACCGTTTGCTGTGATGTAAGTTTCGATAAAAAGGAAATGAAAAAGTAGATACATCTTCTTTTTTTATCAATATTGGTTTGTCCAAGGACTTAAAGTCAATTGTATCAAGCGGTCATGTGCTATTATTTATCACTATAATATAACGTATGATTGGTAAACCCAGTTTGTCATTTGCAAGTATTTATAGGTCAACTATCCGTTGTTTCTCATTGTTAGACACATTTGACATATGTTTACACATATGCTACAGTGTTCAATATTTGTATTTCAGCCTTCAATTCGCTTATTGTTTCGGAAAATCGTACTGTCAGCTTATATTTCTGTTGCTGATTTTTGGTCTACCTTCCTAGCTCAGAAGTTCATGCACAGTCATTCTATTTCTAATTGAGAAATATTATTGATATTTGATTATTTGTTCTCGACTATTATTTGCTGTGTTATCATATGTATTATTTTAACCCACAATCTTAGTAGTATAGTCAATTTTTGCTTGTAATACATATCTTAATGAAGCAAAACAACTGATCCTTGTAAAATGCTTTGCAGCTTAGATTTCACGTTGTTTATATTTGAACTATTTATAATCATCGTATTTCAGGCATTTTCAAGTTTGTTTTCATCTTTCGCTGGAACCGGTCTTAAGTCAAGGTTAGGGTGGTCAGGCTTATTTACATGGCTTCTGGAACATCCGGTTTAGGTAAGCTTTTTCGGATAATAATTTCGGATTTGATAAATTATTAGAATTGAACTAGATTTTAATAGTTCAATCTGGTCAATATGCTGAATTGAATGACAATGATGCATGAAATCTTAAATCTAGAGATTGGTATACATATCCCTATAAGAACTTGTTTTGCCTCCGTTGTTGTTTCTTAAGTGTTTGTTTTAAATATGCGAGTACTCTTTGTCGTATGCTTTT
>VMBQ01014585.1:0-14576 GCA_007657795.1 Dreissena rostriformis | reverse complement strand
TTCTCGTACTACATTAATTGTTTATTTTATTTTAAAATCGTCTTAAAGTATGTTAAAAGATGTTTCGAGAGTTCTGCTTGTGAAACATTTCATGCAACAAACTTGTCGGTATTGCAGATCAAATTGCGAAAAAGACGTAAAATTATCGCGCTCAAAGATATACGAATTTCATTAAATCGCCCTACATGTCTGAAGACAACACTATCGCTTAGAACTTAACTTAATTCCAAAACTAATATGTACCTGTAATTACTTATCTGTAATTTAGTTAAGCTCGTTGTGTTACAGAATTGTGTTAGGCATAAAAACCTTGTGAATACCTAACTCACATTTACACATAGACCGGTAGCACTTGAAACACTTCTTTCAAGCATTTTCAAGATTTATTTTCCTACATGTGCATTTTACATTGGTACATACAAACACACATTAAATGTAATAAATCCATTTCAACATTTAAAGTTTTAAGTTGAAACGTACTCTCTGGTGTAAAGTTTAAACTAGTAATAAAAGTAACAAATGTCCACCAAATTTCCAAGATATCGATTGTAATCGGCGTTAGTATTTTTTCATTATGAATAAGTAGATATAACACCGTTGTCTTATCTTCGAGACGCGATCATCAAATGCAATCAGTTTTAATTACCGTTTCATTTTCCACTTTAATGCAGGTTGAGCCGCGTATAATTAGACGCAATTTATACAGAAGATACAGAAGATAAGAAAATACTCATAACAGACGCCATAGCAATGTCTATATTCGTTCCAAATAGTCGAAAGGTCGATTCAAAAACATACGTTGGTATATTTAATTAATTTAGTTAAATCTTTGCAGATTCGCAGTCAAAATACAATTATGACGTTATATTGGTATTTTATTCTGAGTTACTACAAAAACGATAATGTCATATATATATATAAAGTATTTAGTATTTTTAATTTGACAAGAAGCAACAATAAGTACGATGATCTAGTTGAAAGCTGCGTGTGAATACCCCAAAGTATTTCTCATTACAATGTACAACCAATAATTCAATACATTATCTTTAAATTAATTTGAGTAATAAAATAATTAGGAACTACAATACCGTTGTCTTATATTTGAAACGCGAGATACCAGGTTTGATTACCTGCTCATTATCGATTATAATGCCTATTTGAGCCACGTATAATTAGACGCAACATAGACAGAAGATACACAATTACAGAAGCTACTATTAATTAAAAAAATATTCGAATTTAAAATATACGCTTCGTTAACATTAATTGGTAAATCAAATTAATCTAGTTGAGCGTTTTCAGGTTCGATGCCTATACATGTACACAGGTTGCATATCCCGTTTGGTATACGACTCCTCATGGCGACAGAAACGAAAACCTTGCACATATAGTTAAGTTCTCTTTCCCTAATATGTTTCGGCATAAGCTCGATATGTAAGTTCGCTATTTCAATTTTGAATTTCATAAAATGAGAGCCAATTAACGTTACAGTAATACGCCCGTCAAAAATGTTCTTATGGGAAAGAGTCAATTATTCTAAAATGGAGACAAAATAGTCCGTGTACAATTTTAATAAATTTAATCAATGCAAATTAATGTTTGAGTTATGGTTTGTGCATGTTTCACTTACTCGCGAAAAGTTGAACTGTTATAATATTAACTGACATGACAATACGCCTATATCTGACAATATTAGACTCGGGGGCAAATTTAACCTTCAAATTGTAACTAAGAATCGCAGGTTGATAGATGCGATTTTTCCAAAAATCATGGGGCGGTCAATTTAGCTTCAGCATCTAAAGATTATTCTCTGGGCAAATATAAGACCTTGAATCGTTACCTTGATTTTAACCCTAGGGGTATGGCTGTTATAACAGAAATAACATATCATGATGCTTATTATGTATGTTATTCGAAAATGTACAGTTGGTCAAACGGTGCGCATGATAGTCTTGGGATGGTATCTGATCTTACCTTGCGACGAAGAAGGGTTGGTTGTTAACATTTTAGGTCAAAACACGACATAGTATACCATGCACATCTCGTGCCAGCCCCATGTGATTGCAGATAATTGTATTATGTTCAGTCGGAAACTTATTCTACAAAGGAAATGTACACTATTTTGGAAAAAAACAATATTCTGTGCAAATTTGTTCATACGACACGTAGACGAAAATTTGATTAAACAACGAGCGCGAGCAAACCTGCCGTTATAGGTGTAAATTTCAATTAGGAAAAAAATCAGTTAATAAATGGTACCAGTATGAGGAATGTTACATTGTTTAGTCAACGGTCTTCGTTCTTATCCATGTTTTGTTTAAGATTCAGTGATTAAAATGCTGACAATAAAAACGTATATACTCGCTTCAAGTTCAATGTTTCCTGTAAAATTAATCAGACGACTCAACCTAATTATGATTATGGAACTGTACAAGATGTATTTTGTGTAGAAGATGTTTAACAAACAACCCGAAAGGCCAGAAAACAATGTTTTAAATAATGTATCCATATTTCTCGAGAATCTGACCTGTGTAACTGATATAATTTATAATAATATTATTTACCGATAATACACACATCACCTATTTAATGCAGTGCATAAATATTCGCAGAAATCAATATGCTATACAACTGTCCGGTTAATCGTTTGCAAACTTAAAACTGAAAACAAACACATGTGTTTATGATATGATCCACATTCCAGCGACGTCTTTTGAAATACTGCATCTGTTAAACTCCTTACATAGAGTTCATATTTCGTGTTAACAAGGAATAAATTATGCCAACGTTATCTTCAAACTGTTAGAAACACAATCCTTGTAACAGACAAGATGTTGCATGACCCGTACATAAATTAATAAAGCAGTATATGCGGCATGAATGAACGTTTTCTGTTTTATTACTCGACGTAGAACGGATCGATGTTATTACTCGTAAGTTTCCCAAGTGTATTAACAATGCGAAAGAGATAAATTTTCAGAATCATACAAAATGTTTTAGAATCAAACAACGGCTTATATTGAAAAATTAAAACTTGTGTGCACATTAGTTCTGGATATACAAAAAGTTCAACAAGTCAGACGATAGTAATCATAAATGCTAAATGTGCATGTTTATGATCAATATAGACTTAAATGCACATAAACCAACCGGGAGGCGGTAAACTACAACGGGCGAGGCATGGTATGGTATTGCGCAAGGGGGGGGTTAGAGGGTTAGGGTTAGGGTTAGGGTTAGTGTTAGGGGTCGGGTTAGGGTTTGGGTTACCCTAAACCCAACCCTAACCCTAACCCTAACCCGACCCCTAACCCTAACCCTTACCCTAACCCTTTTTTTGGGTTATCACCCCTATACCATGCCTCGCCCGTTGTAGTTTTCCGCCTCCCAAACCAACTTCCAATTGGCAAACTCATGCACAACAGAAGTGGAACAGCCGACATATTGGTCAAATTCAGACAAGTGCATTAGTGAGTTTTAAATGTCCAAGTCGAAGTGGTGAATTTCAAATATCCGACGAATCGGAGTGGAGAGTTTTTAATATCCGAATCGGAGTGGGGTGTAGTCCCACATTGCTTTACATTTACCGGTCCAAGGCGGTGACCCATCTTTAATCATTCATATATTACGGATTGTGGTGTTTGTAGTGTCCTGTATGGTATAGTAAATTGGTAATTTGCCTTAATAAAAACCTAGCAGATGGAAATAATGATTTCTCTCCTGATAATGCTTTGGGAGCTTCATTGTTCCAATTGGTATGTCTTTACATTGTGAACAAACGGATGGTAAGGAGCTTCGGCAAGAGAGACGAACAGTTAAAGCTGTGTCACCGATTGTGTTATGAAAAATAATGAAACTGGCTCCGTGTAAAACTATAGTAAGGTAATAATACTAGTGAAATCAGTTGTCTTTGGCCTACTACATGTATATGTAAAATATGTTTTGTTTAGACATTTGTTGAATACGATCTGTAAGATTGAACGTAGTTACATACAATCCCGTGACCCGCGTCTATAATCCAAACCAGCCTCGCAGAGCTAGTCATTGTGAGCAGTTTCACGCCTGGATGTTCGCATGTATCTGGTTATTTCGAGCAATAACACACTTTAGACAAATTAGATTGAATAGTGAACAAAGGAAACTCGTTCTATGATTAAGGGTTTTGCCAAGCATTGTGCAATGTACGCTGAATGATCAGAATAAATGTTAAGGGCGTGAGTGCCGGATTTCGTTGCATTTGTGTGCTCCTCTATTGTGATCAGGCCCTGGAGGGAAATCATGCGTCACCACACACAGCTCTCAATAAAGACCGTAAGTCTCAATAATCATGGATATTGAAAGCTTTATTATGTCGTTAGACTGTTGTTAAATTTAGTTATACCCCCCTCAAACGAAATTTATGCGGGGATATGCTGGAAACACCCTGCCGGTTGGTCTGTCACGCTGCACATGTGCACTTTGTGTTGCGAACTTATCGCTCAGTTTTCTGCCTATCAACACGGAACTTTATAGATATGTCGTTTATGCTATGTAGAAGTACAAGACGTGATTTTCGTGTATTTCGCAATATTCGTTGCAGAGCTATGTTCCATTTAACATTAGCAAATTTAAGAAACATCATTTTACATGTGTTCGCTGTGTCGTGAACTCGTCTCTCAGTGTTCTGCTTATCAACATGAAACTTTAAAAATATGTTGTTTATACTATAAACAATTGCAAGATGTTATTTTAGTTGCGGTTTTCTGTGTGTGTGTGATCAATGTGAAGTAGCGAATAACAAAATTGTGTGATTAACTTTACAAATACTCAAGTGTTGTACCTGCTTAAAATGAACCATTGCAGGGGTAATCGCCAACTTCAATTACTGTTCTAGTTTTTTTATGTGCAGAGAAATTAAATATACCAATAGTTTTTTACTGTTTGTATTCCGACCATTGGCTTCAGTATGCCACACACACATTTACCATTAATGTCAGAACCTACTCCGGAAATAAAAGTCACGCGACGTGTAAGGAGATACACGTGGAAGTATTGTCGCTGTGCTTACATTCTAGCCTTTCTAAGAAATAAGAAATTAAAAAATTAAATTTGGCGTGAGTACTTTATTTTAAAAAAATACATAGAAATTGCATCACAACAGTGAAATGCACAGTAAGTATGCCCTGTACCCGACCTCCATCTAAAATATCATTTACATTGCAAACTATGTATTCAAAACACTAAGTATCAAACATACATTTAAACTTCAAGCGTGTACCAATATAATACTTTAATTAAAGTCAAAAGGGCAAAACTGTAAGTCTGCAAAAGTCTGCAAAATAGTTCAAACCTGTTATATTTCTTGTATTTAAACATTACATTTCCAATTATAAACCTTAAATCACAACATGCTAAATCTTTTAGATTTTCCATCACTGGCACAGCAGTATACAGTTCACAAGTGACATTAAACACATATGTTGCGTAATTTTACTGTTAATCTTAGTTATTTCTGGTAATCGTATAATTGCACAAAATAAGCCACCACAGCAGACAACACTAAGGGCACAACAAGCGCAGCTCAGGCATGTCTCCATGACGTCGCAGCTAGCCGGCGAGGCCCGGGTCTGAAGTGGCAGGAACCTTGCCGGGAGGGAGGTAGAGGGGTACAGGGCCCAGGCATACTCCAGTTCCTCGGGCCTCATTGGATGTTTCAGAGGGATGATGGAGGTATTGTCCACGTCCCTGGACAGGGCCTTACGCATGTCTGAAACACACAAAAATACGCACTCATGATACTGTATAAGGCTATACCACAAATGCAGTAGTTAAAATAAGCACTTTCACTAATCAAGCCTTTTTTTATATATTATTTAACCAGATGTAGTCAAAAAGCATCATGCCACCATGATTAGCCATCAGAAAACATAGTGATTTCAATATGAAGGAAATTAGTAAGTGTTCCCTCAATCTTGGATGTCTTAAACTATTTGAACTGTTACAATAAATGATAGATGCAAATGACGGAGGGAGGAATGGACGCACCAACGGTCAGACCTGACACACCCTCTTATCAGAAAAACATCTGTGCCAAGTCATCATAACATCAAACCATGTATAAGAAAAGATATAGCTGATACACAAATGGTAATGTTGTACATTTTTACCATTTTTTACCTGTAACTTTTCCCTTTACGGTGGAAACCCAGTTTTTTTTTCACATGACACACCCCTTCAGCAAGGTAAATATTTTTATTTATTTATTTTAAAATTTATCTATATGTCAATATTATGGCTGAGTCATCATTTTGGCAATGCTCAATGTTTGCCCTATCTGACTTTGACTCCTACGTATGACCTTGACCTTTGAGATGGCACACACATTCGCTCATAAAGATTTACATTTGCGCCACGTTATTTAATAATCCCTTAATCAATGGATATACGTTGTGGCTGTGAAAAGAATTCTCTGGTGGACATCCGGATGGACCGATTGCAGGACAAACTGACAGCTATTAACGCCCTTTATGGGCTTTAAAAATAATAACCAGAAAATGTTACAAGCCCATTTTTTATCTTCGGAAATCTCAGCAAGTCTGCATTCAAAATTTACCAGTGCAGAGCTTGTAGGCTGATTTTGATAATAGAATTATGGAACTCAAATATATCTTCTTTTTTTTGCCTAGTGACCAGGAGGTCACAGGATCAATCCTGCCTGTGAGAGTAATTTTTAGAACTCCTCCAAAAGACACAAAGTACTGTTTCTACCAATGTAACAGACTCCTCAGAGTCCCAAATCAGCCTCAGCCTATTGATGCAATCGATATTTAATAAATAGGTTTAAACTAAACTTACAATTAAATGACTCTATAATGTTGGAAAAAAAACTACGGGTTACTTTGATTTGCATATAACATGTGATTCTTAACATGTACATGTTCTTCTTGAAAAAACAAAATCACCCCCAAAAAAGAACAGTGTCTCTTTAGTTTCCTTAACAATAAACAATGTTCGCACACAGGCGTTATCCAATTATGTTATCCAGTTAATTTTCCAGACAAACAGACAAACATTAAAAAACAGTTAATTTATCTCATCTGCTTTATCTGGATTAGGAAACATGGGATAGGCAGAACATGCAGCAAAACACCCCAGGAACAAACATGGCATGTTCAATAAACAAAACAACTGTTGCCATTAAGCAACCTGGTAGGTTCATAACCATCATAAATCATTATTTATTTTATTCATGATAACCCGATGTTCAATTCTAAAACGTTATTCTGTTCATGCGATATCTAGATCAAATTGTGTCCTGTATTGCAAAAAAAAACACCTGATAAACTTAAGTTTTGTTTATTTTTGGAGAACCAAAGTAACCTTTTCAAGATAAATAATGTTTCTTCAAAGCGAAATTATTCACTTTCACAGACCATATTGATTTTGATAGTACAAATAACTGAGATTTAACATATTTGTGAAGTTAAGTTGCTTCCATATCAAACAGTTGATGTTATTTACTAATTAACTTCCATGAATATTTTTATTATATGAATTTGCAACAGACACTCATGCCCCCATGACACTTGTTTGAACACAGACATATTCACTAAACATATTCTACAGTGGAAAAAAGACAAAGAGCCAAAGGTCTGACAAAAGTGGTTGCACCAAAATTTCCTCTCTTTCAGATCATCAACAAATAAAGGTTATTCAGCTGGTAAAGTTTAAACAAAAATCCACCTAGAAGTTTAAGAGGAGTTCTGTACACAAAATTTGGGGGGGGGCACATATTCTATAGTGAACAAAACATTCAAAGCGCCATAATTCAGCCCAAACGGGTCGCAGCCAAAATGCCTACAACTACATCCACACATTTAGAACATTCAGCTGTGAAAGTTTTATTGAAAACCGCTATGCAATTAAAGAGGAGCTGAAAACATACAGTTTTTGGGACTACTGCACATGTATATATATTCATAGTGGAACTAGAAACATGTCACATACACTAATGCCCCAAGAACTTTTGTTTGGACACAGACAAAGCCACTGTTTATACAATGGACAAAAAGAACAAAGGCCATAGTTCAACCAAAACTGGTTGCAGGCATAATTCCTTTCTTGAGGATCATCAACACATTTAGGTCATTTAGCTGTAAAAGTTTCAGCAAAATCCTCCAAGCAGTTAAAGGAGTTGAAATAACAATAGTTTTGGACAATATATTCCATAGTTTAAAAACAGACGAGAGGTCATAATTCTGCCAAAACTTGTCGACAAATTTTTACAATCACCTGCACAGTAAGGTCATTAAATTCTGAAAGTTTGAACGAGATAAACCCAGTAGTTGAAAAGGAGTTGAAAACACTATTTTGTATGCTTACTACTTTAAGAGGACGCCTGCAGACAAGTTTGTATCTACAGAAAGACCGACAAATGTCCATGGTGATTCCAGAATACCCAAGTTAATTTGTAACGGGTGGTATCCCTAAATAAGTTTAACAGTTAATGTTTAAAGTATCTGGATTTTCATGGAAATAATGCATAGGATTAGAGGCACGAGATTTCTTGAAATACACACAAACTTTGCACATCTTCAAACCCAGAAAATGCATAGCTGTAGCAATTAGCTAGTTAAAATATATGAACAGAAATGGGGCGTAACAATGCCAAGATACGATCGATTGTTTGAAATGTGCTAATAAGTTATCGCTTCATCAGCACTAGAACAATTACCAATTTAAATATTTAAATCTATAAAGCCAGTGTCTAATACAATGTTTACCTATGTATTGCAGTGCATAAATATTCGCAGAAATAACCATACTACACACCTGTCCATTAAATTGTTTATAAACTTAAACATAAAAACAAAAACAAGTGTGAATTATATGATTCACATTCCAGAGACGTCTTTTGAAAGACTTCATCTGTCAGCGTACTTACGCTCATTGGGTCACTGTCGTCCTGAAATGGCTTGAAGTCACCCGGAGTGGGGAGTTTACATATCCGCGGTGTGAATATCAGATTTGAATATTCGAGTCGTAATGCTGAGTGTTTCAGTCTTCTTTATTCCGAAACTTTGCTATCCTTTCGAATACAGCAACTAACAATCGCACCAGTAGCGCTTTATATACCAACGAACAGTTTGCCACCATGTCAGTTCTTTCACAATACAGAAACTTACTACATTTCCGAATGAATGACCGCCGAACGAAGATTACCGATTATACATTTCGTATTAAGAACACAGAAGCCGCATTGAGACAAAGGTTGGCTTCTTTGAAGCCGGGAGCATTCTGGACGAATAGGTCGGCCTAATTGGTGGCGTGTTCTGAGAAAACTGGGCAAAATTCTTGTGCGTAAAGTGTCATCCGAGATTAGCCTGTGCAGTCCGCACAGGCTAATCCGAGACGACACTTTCCGCCTTAACTGGATTTTCGCTAAGAAGAGACATCATGTAGACGAAAAATTCCATAAAAGCGGAAATTGTCGTCCCTGATAAGCCAATGCGGACTGCACAGGCTAATCTGGGATGACAATTTACGCACAAGCATTGTGCCCAGTTTTCTCAGAACACGACACATTGAAGCGTTAAATTCCCTTGTACGTACCATTGTACATAGTTATACCCTATACGTTTTAGTTTATTAACCTGAGTATAAGTAGCCTGAGTAAAATTATTCGTTGTTATTTAATAATTGGCGTTTCAAAAGCTTCGGTGTGTTTTATCATATCATATGAGGTGAATTTAAACTGATAATTCGCTGTTTCAAACAGTGAAAATGAACAATGAAAATTATCAATAATTTTCTTTGTTTACCCGGAACTATTTTTTGGCAAAAATACAAAAAAATATCATTTGTGTCCTATAAGCATAAAAAAGAACATTTTTTGGATTCGGTGGAATATCGATTTTAATTCACTCGTGATCATAGAAGAAATATATTTTCTGAGATCACTCGTGAATTAAAATCGGTGTTTCGCCAAATCCAACAAATATCCTCTATGTCACCGATTGCGTAATGAAAAATAATTACACTGGTTCCGTGTTAAACTATGGTTTGGTAATAATAGTGGAATCAGTTTAATTTGACTTTCGTTGAGTACAATACATTTGTTTTGAGCTTTATTGAATAAGATCGGTAATTATGACCGTTGTTACATAAAATCCCGCGACCCGCGTCTTTAATCCAAACCAGCCTCGCAGAGCTAGTCATTGTTAGCAGTTTCACGCCTGGATGTTAACATGTATCTGGTTATTCCGAAAACAGGTTTANTTTACGCACAAGCATTTTGCCCAGTTTTCTCAGAACACGCCACAAATAATGAATTGTTTGCAACAGATGAAATCAATTCAGATGGAAAAATGAAAGTCAAACTATGGATAAAATGTATAGTGTATCTTTTGATTATTGTCCAAATTAAAATATTGGGATACTGTCTTGGTATGTCTTTTGGATTGGGAAGGGTTGGGAAGGGCTAGTTGGCTCATGCTTATCAATATCCCTGTAATTTTAAAGAATGTCTTCATACCCGAGATAACTGCTGTTTGCTGAGATAACAGCTGTTTCCTGGCGCGGCTAAGTTTTGATCCACCGGCCCCTGGTTTATTGCCTGTCCATATTCCATAATGTGTTCACAAAAGATATCAGTATTTATAACGTTATTTGACTTATTTCTTACTTATTTCACCATGTGTTCCATGCAGAAGTAATGTGCTTTTATCTTACATGTGTTCAGTACAATTGTGTTCGTGTATTTATGTTCACTATTTTCTCTGTTAGACTTTTATTTAATTGTATTTAATGTTCCTTATACTGTATTCAGTCTTTGAAAATCTCTATAAACATTTCTGTATTTATAAGCATTAAGCCAATAGTTCAATAATGTTTCAAAATAGATTCATATGCAGTTCATAAGTATTCAGAAAATATGTTTATTCAAAAATGGCATGTATATCACAATTACCATAATTGACTTTCAACATGAGTCTTGCTCAGGGAAAACAGGGCTTAACCCTTTGCATGCTGGGAAATTTGTCGTCTGCTAAAATGTTGTCTGCTGAATTTCTAAAATTAGCATTTTCTTTGATTTTTTTTCAAAGAAAACTATCAGAATAGCAAACAGTTTGGATCCTGATGAGACGCCACGTTCTGTGGCGTCTCATCTGGATCCAAACTGTTTGCAAAGGCCTTCAAAATCCGGTTCCAGCGCTCAAAGGCTTNATCAAAGAAAACTATCAGAATAGCAAACAGTTTGGATCCTGATGAGACGCCACGTTCTGTGGCGTCTCATCTGGATCCAAACTGTTTGCAAAGGCCTTCAAAATCCGGTTCCAGCGCTCAAAGGCTTAATGGATGTGCTTTAAGTGTGGTCACAGATTAAGCTGTGCACATGCTAATCAGGGACGATATTTTCCCGCATAGACTGGGTATTTTTCAGAAGGGACTATCATTAAACAAAAAATTCAGTGTAGTCCGACTGACAGACTCTTCTGGGTTGACACTTTACGCACATGCATTAAGCCCAGTTTTCCCGGAATGCGGCTAAAATGGTTTTTGCATTTACTTATCGTTCTTATTCTTGATGCAATAAAAAGGTATTCCACTAACAATGTATTCTTGTATTAAAATGGTGTGTAAAATGTTTCACATGCGTGCATTTTGCAAAAATTGAGAGTGAGATGTGTGCCAAAGGGGGGGGGCTTATCTGTGTACAATTCCATAAATGCAGGCGTTGTAATAAGCCTTTGTCACCAGTAGCACCTTTTCCAATAAGACCATGTTATAATCAACGAAATATTGATCTTCAAAATCTAGAACATTTGACTGAAGCGTCTGAGGTGTAAAACAATTCATAACAATAGAGGGCATACTCTGGCCAGTGAGCCCCTCGAATTACAAAACAAAACGCACTTATGCATTTGTTTTGAGGCTGGTCGGCATGGCGGTCTTTGTCAATGAATGAATGGATGAATTAGTGAGTGAGTGCATGAATGAATTAATGAATGACTGTCTTTTGAATACTAGGATATCAGTACACTATAACGCTCTCGACTGGCTTGGTGCTCTCCCCTGGACACGCGGCACTGAACTGTCCCGGGTGCCGCTGTTCTTGTTTTCACAATATCGGCATTGAAACAGCCATGTCATAACAAGAATATTCTGGTTGAAACATATTGAAATGTTTTTATAATGAGGTGTAATAAATCAGTCTAATGTTGCACATGTTCATATTGTTAATGTTAAGTGTGCCGGTAATTTAGCACGGCACGACGTTTTATTAATACTGGTTTAACGATATGTTTTATAATAAACTAAAAAGTCGCTAGATAACCATCGTTATTATTCATACCATTTTACTTCCTTGTAAAAGTTCAATGATAAATGTTTTTGGTGGCACATTGCTTGTGCTCTCTACCATTCCAGAGATAAAACGGCTACAATTACACATACTTCCATTACATTTAACCAGTTTTTCAAATAAGTTGACAATTTTGCTATTTATGTGTTGTATGGTGGGCGGGAAAACGGGCGGCGGTGTCAGAGGGTTTCCGGTTTATAACTTTAGATTGCAACTTTTCATATAGGAAGCTTGCATAGAGACTTCAAGGGTTTGTATTTGGGGCTAGTCTGTGCAAGGTAACGTCTCCCTAAAAGTTGTAAACGTTTTCCTTTCAATAACTTGATTTTGGTCGGAGGTACTGACTGAAAATTGTGTGTTAAAGAAGATTCCATGTAGAGTTAGCATTAAACTGCATTTCTTGCAAATGAGTTTGTGGTCAAGGTGCTTGTTACTAAAAATAGAAAACGTTTTGTTTTTTTCACAATCTTACTTGCATACCTGGTTTGGGATTCCATTTTGGCCAAGTAAGGTGAAGGTCAACTCCGCCATGGACGGTCCTAAGCCCGGCTGAGAAAGGAGGAAGGTTGCGCGTGGGGCTAGCTCCCTCACCGTGTAAAAACACACACTGCTACAGAAACCAACACTACTGAAAACCTGAGGATTCAACGGTATCGACCCCGGAGAGAGCGTATGAAGCAGACTAATCTGCAGACTCTACTCTCACCGAAGAACGCCTTACGGATTGGAAATTACGGACAGTAGTCAAGGCCCTATGCCCAGAAGTGGGCGAAGAGGACTAAACTAAACTAAGGTGAAGGTCACTGCAACTAAATAAGAAATACTGTTTCCTTGAGTCTGGATGAGGTATAGCTCTCATGATCAGTCGGGTCAAGGTAAGGGGCTGTCCATAAAGTATGTCACGATATTTTTACCATTTTTAACCCCCTCCCTCCCCTGTCACAAACGGTCACACATCTCGGAACCCCCGCCCCCTAAAGTATGTCACACTTTCGAACCATTTTTTAAAATGAACACCTAATTGTAATTTAAGCTAAAACACACTTCACTTTTAAACTGTATTGAAAAATAACATTTCCATTTAAAGAACTTAAAATCACAATATTAAAATAAAAGGTTAAAACAAAAAATCCAGATTGACATTAAAACAAAATTGCAAAATTTCGACTTGACAATTATGTAATACAAATCATTTATCTGCTGCTTTTTTATTTACAATAGGTGAGGTAAAGTTTAAGATAATCTTCCGATTATGCAATATATTTTTACACAGGATACATATTTATGCAGCGGACAATATAGAAATAATAATACTTACGGCATGACGAAAGCATTGCTATACAACATGTACATAAAACAAGGCTTCGCAACAGCATACTAGCGAGAGGAATCGTGAACAACACATTCAGGAGATACTATTTTTACATAAAACTATGTCAAATGTTTCACAAAATCATTGAAATTTATTTTTAAAGCTATTTTATTCTACAAAAATAAATAAATTAGAAATGAAATTAAAAAAAATAATTGTGACGTCACACGTAGCCTGACCACCCCCAGCCCTATGTCACAGACTGTCACACTTTCTTACACCCGTCCCCCTACTGGAACGTGACGTACTTTATGGACGGCCCCTTACATACGCTTTCAAGCCTATGGTTGGCTCATAGGACTACAGTTAATGCAGACTTTTAAAATAACAAAATGTGTAAAGTATTCTTTTTTTAAATCATACATTATCAGTTCGACACAATGCTTCAGTTGTGTGAATAAGCTGATAATTGCGGTATTAAATACAATGGATAGTGTCCATCTTTGCACCACTACTTCATTTATTTTTTATTTGAGCCAGTGGAACGTTACACCTTTCTGAGATGTGATCAGGTGGTTTATCAAGGTGTGAAACTTGATCGGGTTGAACATTGGTTGTTGGGATATTGAAGTGAATGGATCTGCAGTTCACCTGATTAGGTAAATATAAATGTTTATTTCTTATGCCTTATTTGCGCATGCTTTGCAATTGAGACAGTGCTTGTTAGTGTGATTAGTTTTTAAAAGTTTGGTTGAGGAAAATGAAAAAAAAACCATATTTATCACGTAAAACGAAAATGAACGAAAAAATAATTTGTTGACTAAAATACCGCTAAAAAAATGAAAACAACGAGTATATTACCGAATTTAATCAGAACATAAACATATATTTATATGTTTGTTGTTTTCCACATGGAAGCGATTG
>VMBQ01014584.1:0-10298 GCA_007657795.1 Dreissena rostriformis | reverse complement strand
TTTACGGGCCTCGTCGCTGCACTTCTAGACACCAGGCACGAAGAGCACGAGGTTCATTATTTTCTTGGTCTGGGTCGTTGAGTGCTGACTGTAACAATGGTGATCGACAACACACATGCTTGAAGGCACAGCGCATATTGTCGACTGAACGGTACACACCGTAACACTGATACAACTGTTTCTAGTTAGTAGGTTGTAAATTAAGCTTATACAAACGGTAATTGTGATTTTAAATATGCATTATGCAAAGTAAATTATAATTGTTCTTAAATGCATAGCTTAAATATAACATTATGCCCTAAGCGATAAGTTACTGTCAGTCTAGTTCTTCATTCGAAAACAACTAGGTGTTAGTAGAATACCACGGTGTGTTGTTTACACTCAAGCAATGCGCAGCACACCTGCGGTACCAAAGTGTTCATGTTTGTGACGATGACGATATCAACAGTTGTACGCTGAAAGGAATCATTGTTCGTATAGAGAAGTATACTAATAAAATCTACACCAGGTAGGCAAACTCAATATGGTAAGGTCTTCAGGGACCTCGGCCTTTCTTGTCAACCCTCTCCATAAATGTGACGCTCTCTTTTCTTCTGTGCAGGGCTCATAAACATAAACATGGTCCTTTAAGGGGTTGTGCAAATCTACAGCGTATAATAGTTTTAAGAGTTCTTTAAAGAGTCATCATCGATGGGGGTTTAATCTATTTTTAGTCAATCATCGTCTGAAGAAATGTCATCGTTCTCGGGGTCTAGGGCCGCAAATTTATTTTGGGGTAAAGGGGAGAGGTCCTGTGGAACTTTTACACTCCGGACTCTTTTTGATCCCCTTACCTCTGTGTCTCTAACGTCCATATCTTCCGTCTCTTTTGTCACCTTGGCCTCTGTGATCTTTTCTTCCTTCTTTCCTCCACTGTGTCGTCTTTTTATTAACGGTCTTTAAACCTTCCCCATCTTCCAGGGACGGCGACCTGACCTCTGCTACCTATGCGGCCCCTCGCTTCTGAGCAGGGGTAGCGGAAGCGGGAGTGGCAGGGGCGGATTCTTTGACTGCCTTCTTGGGTGTAACGTCCTCAATATCTGACTCTGTCCCATCTGCAACACTAACTTTTCCATTATATGGGGCATTGATATTTTTTGGGCATGTATTCCGAACATGCCCCACCTCCTGGCAATAAAGGCACAAAGGTGGCCTCCACATTCAAAGGCAATCGTATGCGGAATCGCCTCTTGCATTCCGGCGTCCATCTCTACCGACACCACTCTAACCCCAGAGTGGGTTTTAAAGTCAGCTACTGTAAGGATGTCATGCTCAATTGACAGTACATTCCCAAACTCTGTAAAATGTCAGCAATTGCTTTATCAGTCACAAAGGCCGGCAGCCAATGTACCCTAGAGGCAACAATTTGTTTCCCATATTTTATAAATCTATATTTGAGTCCTTGATGTGTAACTGCAGCCTGCATTTAAAATTTCGATAAAAAAGAAATGCACTTATCTTTTTTCTTGAAAGTGACATCATATTGGGACGACCCAGGTGGTCCCGAAGCCAGCCACTCGACATCTTTATCCGCTATTCCATTTTTCATCAGGATGTTTACCACGCCAACCATACTACAGCCTCGCTGCCGTTGAACTTTAACTGTTCTCTCAACAGCGTCATCAACTAACGAATCTCCAATTAAAGCCGGTAATCGCAAAACGGTCATCATTTTACTACTTTTATCTATCGCGAAGAATCACGAAAAAACCCGATAAGAAACCGCCGTTTTTTTCCCTTTTTTATAAAATTTTATTCAAACATATCCTGGGGTGTAGACAGCCCTAGGTACCCGCTAAAAGAATTTAAATGTATATAAAACAAGGTGACTGAGAAATAATGTTTACATAAACAATAAACTTAGTAAACGTATCAATATTTAAACCAGTCTTTTTAACGTCTGTACGTTCACACATTCATTTTATAAATTCAAAGTATTTTCACGTCTGCACGTAGTATACACTTTGTAATAATTAATTTAAACAGTCTTTTCACGTCTGCACGAATATAAAGGAACATCATTAAAGAAAACAGAAAAAATATTCATCACTTTTAACAAATGCACAGTCACCATCCTTAAATGAAGCGGGTCTTAATTAGTTATTATAAAGAGGTTATGTGTGTATTTAAACAAATAATATTAATTTCACATTTCCTTAAAATACATATACAATGAATATTTAATTTAATAACGTGTAACGTTACAATATTTTACTTATATAATTACAAATCAATAATAAATTCCCAGCGAACCACCTCAGGTCATGCACGGGCACTCCCCGTGATGGTCCGCTAGGATAAATGTATAACAGTCTACAGCTGCCCTGGATCATGGAGCTGAGGCACGTGACAGCCTTCGGTACTACTACTCACCCGCCTCAGCCCCATCATCCAGTTAAGCTTGAAATAAGTGTGAATATTGTACTTTAATAAACCTGATTTTGAAAGAACCTCTTTACTACAGAAAAGTTAGTCAAATATTCCTATGACCTATATGATTGAAAATGAGGTAATGTATGTCGTATATACATAGTGATGAAAAATGAGTGATAATGGACTACAATGAATGAAATGAGATGAGCCCAATACTGGGTACACAGTTTATGAACATAAACACGATTGGAATGATTCATAGGAATACGAATGATAAGAGAGATGATGCAACAATGTACACTAAACAACAATAAACAATTCACATAAACACATTAACGCACTGTGCTGTTTGCGCTTTCTCTCTGACCGCGAATGACAACCGGAGCACTAGCCCTCTGTCATCCCACAGTCGTCATCCTGAAATCAGAGAGAAAACGTAAACAGCAGAAGGATAATAGTAATACAATATACATTTTTTTTGTATTGCTTCAAAGCAGATTTATTATGGTACACTATTCGTAATATGGAAAAATAAACACAATACATATATTCCTTAAATGATAATTATTAGCCCAATTCTACTAGCGCTTAGGAAGAACATGACTTTATTATAATCAGAGTATAAAGCAACAAATGGAAAAAAAACTTATAGAATTACAATCAGGTATTTTTTTTACACTTTACGATCCGTAAGAAAACTGTATTATTCACTAACAAAATAGCTAAATATTGATAACGAGTAAAATGAAACATTATGTATAGTACAGTTGTAAATTTATGTATAAACAGTTTTAGATGATAATTTAATCGAACTGGTCTGCATTGTGACAAAAAAGTAACACAAGTTATTCTTAAAAAACATACCTCCATATAAACATTACTATCTAGATGTAATTATTAGCTCAACGCTTATTATACTGCAAAATGTAAGAGTGCATTAAATTACATACACACAACACTAGCATGTAGCAAACATTTTTTTTTCGAGTTTCAACTTTTCGATCGTTAGTTCACTACAGAAATAAAACAACTTGTGAAATATGCATTAGCAAAAACTTATAAACTTAAGCAAACTTTATAAGCTCGTCAATGTCATTTTCCACCATCGGCAATCAAGACCGACAAAGGTTACCGTCGATGTAGCAGTGGCAGCAGTAGCGGCCGCATTGAGCGCTCATGTACTGACGATAGGCGGGGTCCAGACAGTACTTCCGGTCATACATCTCACATCTCTCTATGGGGTCACGTGGTCTATCCACAGCGCCAATGCACGGCCAACACGTGGCTTGGCAGTTATTCTCCCCCAATGCACCTTCTTGGTTCTGTCAAAGAAGAACGTAGGCACCAGACCTCGCACACCATTGATCTCTGCATAATAGAAGCCGTCCCCGCGCTGTCTGCCATACACCGTTATCACGTACCCAGCGCTGAACGCAAGCTCACAGCTCGGGTGTTCATACGGAGAATTCTTTGCTGGATCATAGTCGTACACTCCAATGAAAGTCCGTTTCTGGCCTGACTTGTACTCATCCACATTGAGTGTGTTTGCGAGGTCCATCTCCGACTCCGTGTCGCTGTTCTCGTCAGAAGTCACCTCGTCCACACCCTCATACATGATCTCGGACAGCGCAGACACAGACCCATCCACCGCCACTGTGACGATGCCGAACCTGTGCGGGGACTGCAGACCCACGTTCTCTATGATGGCCTTAGACGCGTGACGGAACATGCCAACATCAAGCCATTGTGACCAATGATCTTCTCCACGTGGAAGTTACCGGGCGTGTCAGGTAACATACAATACAATATACAATTACATATTTGCATACACTGCAGGGTTTAAATCTAGTCTAAATTCATTAATATTGTTATTTTCAATAACATCACACAAATCTCCCCATATCAATTCAAATTTTTCTAACGGAAGTCTTTTAAAATCTAATAAAATACGGTATTTTAATCTAGTGATAAATTTGCAAACAAGGTCAAAAGGACAATATATTTTCTTGTCAAATTTAACTTGATTCCTACACTTCCAGATAATGTGTCTTGATTCCGACAACAAAACTAAAAATAGGTAGTTAATTTCATGACAATACGAGTAATCCACATTTAGGAAATGAAATTGTTTTAAAGATATTTTATGTGAATCTGTAGTTATAACATGCATGAGCAATAATACAACTTTATTAATAGGTGTAGACATAAAACATTCACAAATAAATGATCTAACGTTTCCGACTTAGGGCAAAATGTACATTTACTAGACCTTATCATATTTTTAGAAAACAGGAATTGATTTGTAAAATGAGCATTGTGTACAAGAGAACAACATGAATTTCGACATTCAGGATCAATAGCATTAGAAAATATATTTTTGAACGCGTTTTTAAAATCAACAAATGTGTAAGTGCTGACACACTTTGGTTCATGTGCCATTAATTCAATAAAATAATTATAAATAAGTTTAACAGACCAAGATGAATGGACTTGAGACGTATAATTCTCTACAAAATCCTTAAAGACATTCAAACATTACACATAAAAAGGGGGAATGAATTCACTATGAGGTGAATTATTACTTAACAAAGATGTATTAAATGATCTCAACTGTAAACCAATCCAATAAATTGCAAACTCTACCCATGGAGCAGGGCGATTATTTATAATTTTAAAAATATGACTTAAATAAAAGGCATTTATTTTCAATTCAAGATTTGGAACGTTAAGACCTCCTTTTAAATATGGCAAATACAAAGTTTTTCTAGATATGGGTTCGAATTTCCGATCCCAAATAAATTTAAAACATAATCTTTGAAATAAAGTAACATAATGTACAGGCACAGTTTGAGCCTGTATAAAATAAACTATTTTTGAGAATACAAAAGTGTTTAAGATGGAGCTTCTACCTTAAAAAGACTTTCCTCTAGTTTTCCATAAATTTAAAGTTCTTTCAAAATTAATTAATAAGTCATGAAAATGATCATCATCAGCTAAGTTGTGACCAAATTTATACCCTAATAGTTTGCAATTTTTTGCCCAGGAAATGCCGAAAAAATGATCAGACCTTGATTTCCATTTCCCCAGAAACATTCCACAGCTTTTCTTATAATTCATTTTGGACCCTGAAACCTTTTCAAAGTCTGATACATGTTTAAAAAAGAGGGACATTGACTTGTCATCTGATAGACAGGTGGTGTTGTCATCAGCATATAAGGACATTTTAACATGAAATTTTCCACCTGGAGTTTGAATACCATTTATATTGGGATCATCTTGAATAACCTTGGCAAAGGGTTCTAAACATAACACATATAGTAGAGGTGACAAAGAACAGCCCTGACGGACTGATCTTGTCAATGCAAATGGCTCAGAAATATGTCCATTTACAATGACCGATGACCTTATATCCTCATATAAAACTTTAATCCAATGTATAAAACTATCATGGAACCCAAATGCTTGAAGAGACCTGTACAGGAAAGGCCATGAGACCCGGTCAAATGCCTTTTCCTGGTCTAAGCAGATAAAACAAGCTGATAAGTTTTTCTGCTCGACATAACCAATAATATTCCTTATGAGATGTACATTATCAAAAATAGATCTCCCAGGGATAGAACAAGTTTGAGAAATTCCCACTATAGAGGCCAAAACCTTACTTAATCTATTGGTCAGGACCTTTGACAGAATTTTCCTATCAATGTTTAATAAAGATATTGGTCTATAATTTTTAACTGATGTTTTTTCATTTTTATCTTTACAAAGAAGTGTTATTAAGGACAATTTTTGAGACTCAGACATATATCCTAAATCAAAACATGTATTATACAATTCTAACAAGAGTGGACCAAATAAATGGAAAAACTTAAAATAAATTAATGAAGTCAATCCATCACTACCAGGAGATGTGGTATGGTCCATTTGTTTAAGTGCTAAATGTATTTCATCTAAAGATAGTGAATTAGAAAGTAATTGATTATCTTCATCAGATACTTTAGGTAAATTGTTTAAAAACTTATCATTTAATGATACATCAATAGGTTCTTCAGTATATAAATGTTGATAAAAGGATTTAAAAGATCCTAAAATGTCATCAGTAGATTTTTTATCCACATTATTATCAATGATATGAGTTATTATTTTATCACTACCATTTTTGAATTCCTTATCATGAAAGTAAGGATTTGAATTTTCATTANCAATGACATTTCATAAAACAAGTTTCTGTATTCCTATGTGTTCAAATGTTACATCGCATAATTGAAATATAATACATAATGTACACTATTGTTAAGTGGTATACGTTATGTATAATGTGTAAAGAACATAATATACTGCAACTGCACATACCTTGATGCATCCGGTTTACGCGCCGCTGCAGCTGCACGTTCAGCGACGCGTTCGTGTCGTTCCTCCGAGTCCCACGCTGCCATCGGCCGGACGGGACATTACTGAAATATCAGGCGCACGATTCAGGTATGATTGCTTAGACGAGAGTTAGCGCGAACGCAGACCCTCACACGAATAAATTGCGTACCCGAGTTACCCACATTTGGGGTAATCGCAGGCGCCAGCCCAACCGAAGTGCAATGGAAGAGCCTCTTCCTGGAGAAACCGCCGCTTTTTTCTTTTTCATAAAATTTATTCATCACATAACTTGGGGTGTAGAGCGCCCCAAGTACCCGTTAAAAGAACCTTAAATGTATTGATACAACACTTGGTGACATTGATAAACATTTTAAACTTTAACAAAGGAATAAAGAAACTTAATTATTTGATATTTATAATACAGTCTTTTTACTACGTCTGCACGTTTTTATATTATAATATTTTAATTGTTCCAGTCTTTTCACGTCTGCACGTTTATAATAATGTAAATATATAACACTGAGGAAATAATAATCAATTTTAACAAAGAAAACTGTCACCATCCTAAATGTAACGGGTCTTAATTAGTACTGTAAAGAGGTTTTATACTCATCATTATAAAAAATGTTATTAAATCAAATCACACTTCCTTAAAGTGATATAATATCAATAACTGATATTGTAAAGTACAACTAAAAACAAAAACAAAAAGGTGCCTCCAGCGAACCACCCCAGGTCATACACGGGTACTCCCCGTGATGGTCCGCCAGAAACATACAAGAAAGTCTGCAGCTGCCCCGGATGATGGAGCTGAAGCACGTGAGAGCCTTCGGTACCACTCCTCACCCGCCCCAGCCCCACCATCCAGTTAGGCTTGAAATAAGTGTGAAAATATACGCATTAATAGGAAAATTCCGAAAATACCTCTTTACTTAAAGAAAGGTTAGTACAATGTTTTTATTGATGACAACAGTGATGAAACATATATAAATACATCAAAAAACCAACACATCACACAAATGACACTAAACACTATATCACTCTGTCGCTCTCCCTCTCTGACCCAGGATGACAACCGGAGCACCGGCTCCCTACGTCCTCGCAGCCGTCATCCTGAAATCAGAGAGAAAAAGCAAACAGCAGAGGAACATTCAGCAAATAATAACATATTAAATATTAGCATAAACTAATGGATTCAAATCCATTCTAAATTCTACAGTTCCATTGTTAACATCACAATAATCTCCCCAAACACGATCAAAGTTTTCAAATTTAAGTCTTCTAAAATCTAACAAAATTCGATACTTTAGTCTGTTAATAAATTTACATATAAGATCAAAAGGAGAAAACAGTTTTTTATCAAATTTCACTTGATTTCTGCATTTCCAAATAATATTTCTTGATTCGGATAATAAAACCAAAAATACATAATTAATTTCCGGACCATATGAATAATCAACATTGAGAAATTGAAATTGCTTCAAAGACAGTTTATGATTATCTGCCGTAATAACATGCATTAAAAATAATACCACTTTATTAACAGAAGTAGAAATAAGACACTGAACAAATAAGTGATCTATTGTTTCAGGCTTAGAACAAAACGTACATTTACTGGATTTAACCATATTTTTTGAGAATAAAACCTGATTTGTGAAAAGAGCATTATGTATCAGTGAAAAACAAGTATTCCTACATTCAGGATCAATAGCGCAAGAAAACACGTTTTTGAAAGAATTATCAAAATCAACAAATTTATAAATTCCAACACATTTTGGAACTTGATTCATAGATTCTATGAAATAATTATATATTAATTTAACTGGCCAAGAAGAATGAACTTGGGAATTACAATTCTCAACAAAATTATTGAAAACATTTAAACATTTTTTATAAAAAGGAGGAATAAACTCACTATGTGGTTTATTAATATCATTAAGTAAAGGATTATAATCTCTTAATTGAATGCCAATCCAATAGATAGCAAATTCTACCCATGGAGCAGGATGATTATTTATTATCTTAAAAATGTGACTTAAATAAAAAGCATTTATTTTCAATTCAAGATTTGGAACGTTAAGACCTCCTTTTAAATATGGCAAATACAGAGTTTTTCTAGATATGGGTTCGAATTTCCGATCCCAAATAAATTTAAAACATAATCTTTGAAATAAAGTAACATAATGTACAGGCACAGTTTGAGCCTGTATAAAATACAATATTTTTGAGAATACAAAAGTGTTTAAGATGGAGCTTCTACCTTTAAAAGACTTTCCCCTATATTTCCATAAATTTAAAGTTCTTTCAAAATTAATTAATAAGTCATGAAAATGATCATCATCAGTTAAGTTGTGACCAAATTTATACCCTAATAATTTGCAATTTTTTGCCCAGGAAATGCCGAAAGGATGATCAGACCTTGATTTCCATTTCCCCAGAAACATTCCACAGCTTTTCTTATAATTCATTTTGGACCCTGAAACCTTTTCAAAGTCTGATACATGTTTAAAAAAGAGGGACATTGACTTGTCATCTGATAGACAGGTGGTGTTGTCATCAGCATATAAGGACATTTTAACATGAAATTTTCCACCTGGAGTTTGAATACCATTTATATTGGGATCATCTTGAATAACCTTGGCAAAGGGTTCTAAACATAACACATATAGTAGAGGTGACAAAGAACAGCCCTGACGGACTGATCTTGTCAATGCAAATGGCTCAGAAATATGTCCATTTACAATGACCGATGACCTTATATCCTCATATAAAACTTTAATCCAATGTATAAAACTATCATGGAACCCAAATGCTTGAAGAGACCTGTACAGGAAAGGCCATGAGACCCGGTCAAATGCCTTTTCCTGGTCTAAGCAGATAAAACAAGCTGATAAGTTTTTCTGCTCGACATAACCAATAATATTCCTTATGAGATGTACATTATCAAAAATAGATCTCCCAGGGATAGAACAAGTTTGAGAAATTCCCACTATAGAGGCCAAAACCTTACTTAATCTATTGGTCAGGACCTTTGACAGAATTTTCCTATCAATGTTTAATAAAGATATTGGTCTATAATTTTTAACTGATGTTTTTTCATTTTTATCTTTACAAAGAAGTGTTATTAAGGACAATTTTTGAGACTCAGACATATATCCTAAATCAAAACATGTATTATACAATTCTAACAAGAGTGGACCAAATAAATGGAAAAACTTAAAATAAATTAATGAAGTCAATCCATCACTACCAGGAGATGTGGTATGGTCCATTTGTTTAAGTGCTAAATGTATTTCATCTAAAGATAGTGAATTAGAAAGTAATTGATTATCTTCATCAGATACTTAAGGTAAATTGTTTAAAAACTTATCATTTAATGATACATCAATATCAGATCCGTGGTCGCGACGCGCACGCTCCAGCAGCTGATCGAGCGATACCGTATCCATTACTGGAACGCATAACGTACGAAACAACCATATTCGTCGCACGTTTTGCCACGCACACGCGACATGTAC
>VMBQ01014583.1:0-15791 GCA_007657795.1 Dreissena rostriformis | reverse complement strand
TTCTCTGAGAGACTTCATTACGATTCATTGTCTGTAAGTTTACGACCGAAGATCTAAAGTAGTTTCCAAATATAAGCGTTATCTTGACACGGAAGATAAAAAAGTTGTTTTACGGCATTGTGTAAATATTTCAAAACCCATTAATTTTAAATAGCCACTCAAAGTAAGACATATGCAAATAAAGACGCGAGTTTACCCTCCTGACAGAACATAAAACACATCACAAAGCAAAAAATAAATAATACATTATCTAAAACCCTGACACTTGGTGCTATCTATGCATAACTATTTTATTAAATAAACAAAGTCTATGAGATAAAAATACGCACTGAGGTAGAATAATCTGATGCAAGAGTGCATGGTATAGTCAATTCAAAAAAACTTAATTCCAATGCCTACCTTCATAGAAACTGCAAATACCCTAAATATAAATGTATGGATTGAGTACAGTTTACATGCCATATTTGCATCACCATGACACAATGTATATCAATGTTACCTATGGACACCCAATGTGTCGACTTGCTTGTCCACATTGGTTTGTTTTGGGGTACAGCTCTAAATCTAGCATACCATAAACAAATGTGTTTATGTAAATGTGTATGTGTCTGTCAAATAAGCTGGACTGTTGTTGTTCACAAACATTTCACTCACATTGTGGGTTGGATTTTATTTAGCTGTCAACAAAAATTAATGTTTAAACTGGATGTTTTGGTGAAATGAAAATTTGCCCATTAATACTTGTAACATGTATGAATGTTACGGATTTTACAGTAAAACGGTAAAGTAAAACCATGCATTATTTTTCTAATTGTGTGATGATGACTTCTACAGTGTCACAACGTTAATGGTCAATCGGAAAATGTCTGAGTACTGTTTGTGTATTTTATGTATTTAGTGACTTTTGTATTAAAGGGTTGGTCTAAGTACATAGAACTGTTGTGATGTTTGGTATGTTACTATCAAAATTATCTCAAACAATCGGTAATTTATTTTGCTTCGATAAATATAAGATGTGAATTTCTTTGGTTTTGCTTTAATTCAATTTATTATTCATTTTAGCTAAAGCTGCGAAAACTATTATTTCAATGTTTTATTTCAATCAGCGATGTTCATCATGCGCAATATAATATTGAAACTGGTAAATGAAAGATAATTATTTTGTGAACTTTAACAAATTTTTATCTTTTTATTTCAATTTAACAATTGCAATCATTGGCAGCTTCCAAAGTTAATGGTATTCGGTATTTTTGTATTGACGCAAGCGCGGGTTCACAGAAATCAGTGGTTCTTTTCGTTCTCTTCTTTTTATTGCAGGACCATTTGGACTTCAATATAACAGCCAAGGTGGTTGCACCGAGTGCTTGTCGGGCGTTGGGGCTCCTTATTGCTAAATGTAAAACTGCTGGAGGGGTAACATACGATGTTTATACCTTCTACTACTACTACTACTACTACTACTACTACTACTACTNGAGTGTATTCATTTGGGGCTGTTGGCGTTATGTAAGGTCATTTAATGTAAAAAGCTGGGCTAAACAGCTACACCGAAAAATGCAACAGTATTTATATATACACAGATTTGAATTTAGCAAAGATATTGTCAAAATGAACTAGCTAAAGAAACTTCAGCGAACAGTTTAAATAGTCTTGACAGACCTGTATAAAGTCGCGCCAGTCAAAACTCATAAAAAGCGACATTTAAAGATATGGTAGCCAGAACTAAAGATGAACATACTGACCAACTTCTATCAAGAT
The DNA here is from genome assembly GCA_007657795.1 of Dreissena rostriformis. Taxonomy (NCBI): domain Eukaryota; kingdom Metazoa; phylum Mollusca; class Bivalvia; order Myida; family Dreissenidae; genus Dreissena; species Dreissena rostriformis. The sequence goes on along the minus strand of VMBQ01014583.1, from coordinate 14,033 downwards.
TGAGTCACATATGTGGCCTCCATAATGGTAACATAGTTTTTTTTGTATAAAATTTGATCTGCAGATCTAGTTTAAAGATGCAAATGATCCAGATTCAAATTTAGTCTATATCATACATGCCATAAATGTTAAGACCGATTCCGGGACATTGTGCTCAATTTTACAGGACTTTTGCCAATTTTTCATGACATGTATACATATAGCGACATATGTAGCAATATATGCATTTTTGGTACACATTTTTTCGCGATATCCAATTAGTTAAATTACTCATTAGCTTACCTGGAATAAACAAATTTAACATCCATAAGATCAATGCACAAATAAATAGTTATTTAAACAAGAAGAATAAATAAGAATTAACATCGTAAATTGCTAAGTCCAAAAGCCTATCCGAAATACACAAGATCTATTAACGTCAAATTAAACATTACTACTTCCGTTACTAGATTAAAGCCACATGTTTTTTGTGTTACTGACTGATTGGTTTGTTTACTTTCGGAGCTTCGGTTATAAAAAACCATTGTCCGAGCACTCTGCTTTACATCAAAACTCTGCTGTAAAAAGGCAGTGGTCAGCATGATTTTACTGGGCTGAACCATATATACATAGGGACTTTGCAGAGTGGGTGCGGTGCTTTAGTAAAAATCTAATTATTTAAAAATATCTTTACATGAGACTATACTGTTTGAAAACGGGTTATAAACGCTAAGAAGAAGAAAAAAAACTCAACAGTGAAAAATCTATGCTTGCGTAACTGCGCGGAATAAGCAGCTTTACCATTGGCTAATAGCATTTTTAAAACATGGCTCCGATTGGCCGAAATTGCTTAATTAAAAAGACTAGTAGGTCAATCCGTTTTCTGATGCAAAATTCAATTTCGCATCTGAAAACGGCTTGACATACATAGAAGGGCGTTGACAATATAAGCCGACGTTGATTGGCGTAATATAAATATCAACCAATCAGCGTCAACTCATATTGTCAACGCCCTTCTATGCATGGACAATGGAAAGAAACACATGTCATACACTAGATTAATAAAATGTTATTATTATTATTATTATTGTTATTATTATTATTATTATTATTATTATTATAATAATCAGTATTTTGTATATGTTATTGTTCTATTGCTTATTTTGAGTATTTTGCTGTTTGTGATTAAAAAATAGATAGAAAGTGTTAGAAAAAAGGACATGTATTTATATGAGATAGTTCAGTGCTGATTTAATTGTCGGTCACTGTATATACTTAAAACGTGGACTGTGTGTAATACGGGTGATGAATGCAGACGTTGTAATGGGTGGCACGTGTGGTGTAAGCTGTGACGTCAAACTGTTAAAACTTACATTGTAGGCGCTGATCATAAAATCGTGTTGCTTGTCGCATTATGGGTGTTAATGAATCAGACACCGTGAAAATCAGGGTGAAACTGGATTTATTCATTAATGTGCATTGTGTAATCTGTTAAAACTACACAGCCATGAAATTTGAGCAAGCCAATTCAGAACAAATAACCCCCTTTTGTTTGACTGTGATTGCGAGACAATTAATCGACAAGATAACAGGACCCCCCGTTAATTGATCGATTTTGACAGGAAGCGTAATTGCCTAATCGGACAGGCATTGCTTTGGAGACGACGCAATATTAGTGGCAAGCACAGATTTGCATGCCAAGATAAGGCACATACAGGTTTTAATAAAATCCGAGACATTTGACAGATTTCCGGGACTGCAGGACAGGGTTTGCATTTCCGGGACTTTCCCAGACGATTCAGGACGTACGGCATGTATGTCTATATATTGTTACGATTAACATTCTGGCAATCATGCATGGCATATTTATAAACAAAAAACAAGTAAACTGAATACTTAAAACAAACAGATTGCATCAAGATTAATTGATTAGGCACTGTTATCCCTTGTAATCAATGAAAATTTAGAGAGCTGATTCTTTAGTGAGCATGTCAACTCTCATGGGATGAAGTGTATAAAGTTTCAAATAAATCTGATCAATAGTGTGAAGAGATACAAAGGGTGACGCAAGGAACACAGGTGGTTAGCGTGTGGATATGAAATTTACTTGCAACAAGAGTGTCAAATTGTCACAAGATATGCCCGTTGCACTAAGTAACCCCATGACCTAGTTTTAGACCCAGCATGACCCATATTCAAACTTGAATTAGATATTGTCTAGATACAACTTCTGACCAAGTTTAGTGAAGATCGGATGAAAACTATTTGAATTAGAGAGCGGACAGCAGACACTAATGTGGACGCCGCCGCCCGCCCGCCTGCCAAGGGTGAAACTATAATACGTCCCATTTTGAAAAAAAAAACGGGCGTATAAAAACAAACTATAATCAAAAATCAACTTCTCTGAAAAAAAAATCACTATCAAACTATATATTTATATAACAAGGTATTTAACTCAAAATTACCCGAAATAGGGTGCATCGCTTTGAACAGCAATTACTTCATCAATTGTGAAGCTAATTAATATCATAGCCACACGCTATAAACACCTGTTGCAAGGCAAAAACTGAGGGGGATGGTAAGAACATTTAGTGGCAGCTTAACAATTATTAAAGAAATGCATTTAAGACAAAAACAAACTAAATTCATTCAAACTAAGAATTCCGACAGGCAGATAAATTAAAAATATATGACTCCCCTATTTCAGGGCCAGCAGAAAAACTGTTTCTATTTCATTATTACCCTTGAAGACTTCTAAAGGAGTTTCTGATGAACATTGGTCTGGTACTTAAGGAGTTGTCATTCAGATAATGTTAAATGTTGATAGAGCATCATTATTTCTCAATTCAAAAAAAATGTGGACCACAACGACGCATGATGGCTGACTAAGGCTGGTCACAAAAGCTCACCGTTCGTTCACTGTACACTGAAACAAGCTCCATTAAAACGCTGGCTCCTGTTTTTTCTCTAACCTTCCATTTCTGTCTCAAGCATTTTCTTGAAATTTAAATTAGGCGATGCCAATTGAGCTGATTGCATTATTGCTCGATCTTAATTAAACAGAGACTAGACATTACTTGGGCATTTGACAGTTTAAGTATGATAACCTATTATTTGATGCAAATAAAGGTGTGAAAAATAGCAGGTCTTTATCCGTGTTTCAAGCTTTAATGCTATAATTACCTATAGGTTATCGATTTTTTGAATCATTGACAAATTTGATAAGTTTATTTAGGCATATTTCATTTCTTTGTTATTTGTAGGCAATATGTATATGTATTAAAGATGTAATTAAATATAAAATGTGCTTGAAAATGTTACAGGCAAAGAGAAATTAAACAAGAAAATTTGTTGCATTGATATCCCCCGCAAACGCCAAACTAGAGCTTTGTCATAGACGAAACGTATACCCCCACATGCTGCATTGACACGGAATATATACAAAGTGCCAAAACTCTGTTATTAACAGATGGTGTACAATGCCATTCGGCGTGCATCATCCACTTATCCATATATATACTCATACCAAGTTTCAATGAAATCAGCCAAAGTACTTCCAAGATATGGCTCCGGACACAAAAATGCTGGACGGAAGGACAAACAACGCCAAAACCATATCCCTGGGAAATATTAGCCTAGGCCATTTTTTTCCCGGGAAAAGATCCCCCTAGGCTGTTTTTCACCCGGGGAAAAAATGGCCCAGGCCAATCTCCCCCCCCCTTGNTCCCCCCCCCCCCCCATCTTGGTCAAATTTCTATGTTTTTGTTTATGAACCACCTTTATCGTCAAAAACGGCCAGAAATAATTTTTTAACTAGAGTATACCCCCACATGCTGCATTGACACAGAATATTTTGCATGCTGTCTCACAAAACAAGGGATGCTTATTTATGGCAATTTTTAAAAATTATTTTGGCATTATCATTAATGGCCATTTTGACGTTTGAACTCTCAAATTCTTTCGCATGACACGCCATCCAATGACTGTGAACTAATGTACCGAGTAATTTTTTAATCTCACAATGAATGACATAGTTATGTCCCGGACAAGTTAATTTATGGCCATTTTTTTTAGCTTTAAACTGAAAGTGTGACCTTGACCTTGGAGATATCGACGTAATTCTTTCGCATGACACACCGTTCAATGATTGTGAACAAATGAACCAAGTAATTTTTAACCCTTTGCATGCTGGGAAATTTGTCGTCTGCTAAAATGTTGTCTGCTAAATTTCTAAAATTAGCATTTTCTTCGATTTTTTTTCCAAAAAATACTATCCGAATAGCAAACAGTTTGGATCCTGATGAGACGCCACGTTCTGTGGCGTCTCATCTGGATCCAAACTGTTTGCAAAGGCCTTCAAAATCCGGTTCCAGCACTCAAAGGGTTAAATCTCACAATGAACAACAGAGTTATGGCCCAGACAAGCTCATTTATGGCAATATTTGACCTTCGAACTCAAAGTGTGACCTTGACCTTGGAGATATTGACGTTATTCTTTCGCGCGACACACCATTTAAGGATAGTGAACAAATGGGCAAAATGATTTTAAAATCTCACAATGAACGACATAGTTATGGCCCTGACAAGCTCATTTATGGTAATTTTTTACCTTTGAACTTAAAGTCAAATAAGTGTGACCTTGACCTTGGAGATATCGCGTAATTCTTTCGCGCGACACACTGTCCAATGATGGAGAATATTTGTGACAAATGATTTTAAAATGTCACAATGAACGACATAGTAATGGCCCCGACATGCTAATTTTCGGGACCGACAGACCGACCGACAGACAAAGTGACTCCTATATAGCCCCCATTACCCGTAATGGGGGTATAATTAATAACAAGAGCTGCATTTGTGAAACACAATGCCACCTCCCCTACTGCATTTTGAAGCCACACAGCAGCTATATCTGGCCCTGTGTTCACAAAAGGTTTTTGCCATCGAAAATCGATTTTAACTGACATCGTTTTTCATTTTTGCCTATCAACTACAATGGAAATCCATTTTCAATGACAAGCAAAATCGATTTTCGATTGCAAAAAATGTTTTGTAAACACGGGGCCTGTATTGAAAACATCATGACAAAGTGACCGTCCATTGATATTTGAAAAAGTTATCGGCCTTTGACAGGATCTAGAAGAGTTTTGGAAATTATTCTGGAAGCGTTATTTTGAATAAAAATCAATGAACCGGAACGAACACACACTTCATCTCTAAGTCATTTAGACTCACATACCAAAAATCAGCAAAATACAAGTACAAGGCCAATAACTTCACCAAAACTCAAGACCGACAGACCGACCGACCGACAAAGTGACTCCTTTATAGCCCCAATTACCCGTAATGGGGGTATAATTAATAACAAGAACTGCATTTGTGAAACACAATGCCCCACCCCCTTCCCTACTGCACTTTGAAGCCACACAGCAGCTACCGTATTTATCCTAATAAACGCTCCCGCCCTAATAAACGCGCCCCTATCGTATTATAAAATGAAGGAGTGATCAAAATAATAGCGCCCCCCCCCCCATTTCTCGGCTGCTAAGGGGTAAAGTAATTGCATTTTATTGACGGAAAATTCGTTTTTTATCAACAAGGTAATTGGCAATTGGGTGTTCAGATCAAATGTCGCGGGGGCCGTTTGCCATAAGGCGAACACCGCGAATCAACGCGGACCCATTATATGAAACGCGGTGTTCATCGTGTTCGCTAAAAATAAAATAATTGAACATAAACGTATGGTATTGATCCATTTCATGTAAAAGTGATAATGAATAAATAAAGTCTTTTTTTCTTTTTATGGCAAGTCGGTACCAATTTGCAGAAAGAATCTACCGAGTGTTTGAATGTTATAGGTGTCATATGGTGTCTAAACAAATTAACAAACGATTACGAACTATCACAATAGAATTCAGTTCAATCCGGTTTTTCGCGCCTTCACGGTGTCTAGTTTACACAAAGTGCAACAAACAAAACGCCCACATGCTCAACACTCTGCGATGGTAACAGCTTGACGTCATCGGCTTACAGTGCGTGACACCCATGGCAACGTCTTTTCACATTTAATAAAAAAAAAATCCTTCTAAACTTAACATAATAATTACCTTGCAATCAAATTCCAGATAAAAAAAAAAAAACAACAAAAACCAGTTAAATACACAAGTCTTTGACAATCACAACAGCGTTACCGAATGACATCAATTAAACCTATCCCTCTGCAAGCGGTTATTTACATTAACACCTGTCAATGGTGTCGGCAGACATCAAAGATCTTTGATGTTTCGGTTTTATTTCTAGGAGTTAAAACTGTAAATTTATAACACAGTCAGCAAGTGACAATTTCAATAGGCATTAAATCAACACTACATTATCGGGAGCATGCATGTACTGTTAGATACAGCATTAATGCATTAGCTCCATAGAGGATGCTATGTGTGAAAACTATCAGAGATTTTACTGCAGTAGTTTGTATTGTGTGTGAGGAAATAATGTGTGTTTGCTGGAATTTAAATGGGGGTTGCTTCACAGGTATTGTTTGTTTATGGATTGACTTGAAAATCAGGTCGAAATTAATTTCGCCTAACTCTGTGTTGTTAAAAAGGGCAATTGCATTGATTAACACCATAAGAGCTAATAGTATTGATAATCTTAATGCTTTATTTATGTTTCCGACTTTACGTACTGTCCGAATTTAAGTACGCATACATGTGCACATAATCTCTACATGTACATGTAGTATAAGATTTTCTTTTGTACATCTACATTTAAAACGCGTGAATAACCCTCACAGACAGGTTTTTACGGAGGCCGCGCAGCATCGCGGTGATCATGGGTGTTCCCGTTAACGATAGCGTGCAATCGCGGCGATTTCGGGTGTTTGATGAACAACGTGGTCAGTAGCGTGTCCGCCCCCCACGAAATGTCACCCATCGAGAAAAGTGAACACCACGGACAGGCGTTTTTGTTTAAGTACGCGATGTCTGTACTGTAGTATTATGGTAAAACTGATTGTGATATGTTTACGTTTGCTCAATGAACTTGGAACATTTTGCAAATACCGGTAAACGCATTTTAGATGTTGGCTAATATTATACCTAAAGGGGGGTGAAATAAACGCGCCCCCTTTGTGATTTGCATCGCGCCCGGGCGCGTTTTTTAGGATAAATATGGTATATCTGATTTGAAAACATCATGACAAAGTGACCGTCCATTGATATTTGAAAAAGTTACCTGCCTTTGACAGGATCTAGAAGAGTTTTGGAAATTATTCTGGAAGTGTTATTTTGAATGTAAATCAATGAACCGGAACGAACACACACTTCATCTCTAAGTCATTTAGACTCACATACCAAAAATCAGAAAAATACAAGTACAAGGCCAATAACTTCACCAAAACTCAATGGACTGGAACGAAACTCATAATTCATCTATAAGTCATGTAGGTAGCCTCACACAATAACGAGAGCGCCGATGGCGTTGAAAGCCTAGTTGCCAAGTTTTATCAATACAATGACATTATTCAACTGTAAAAGCATGAACCTTTGAACAATGAAGAAATTGACACTTAATAGAGCCCATTTATTACTGTATTATAAGTTTGAAAGTGTTTATAATCATAGTCAATATTAACGTATTTTATGCTTTCAAAATAGTTTTCAGTATACAAAACGTATGAAATTTTTATTAAAACAAATGCTTTTATGAAAAGTTAATTATTTTTTTTATGGACTAAAAGCTAACATTTAACATGATTAAATGAATATGTATGGTTACTGTAGTTTTTATGACCCCTTTTTAAAAAAAGGGGGTATATTGTTTTTGGCCTGTCTGTCATAACTTTTGCAGTATTGATCATAGCAACTTGATATTTGACATGCAGGGCCGTCTCTGTCCATCAGGGGAAGGGGCCAGCTGCCCTCATCATGGGCTCATTAGGGGGAATTTTCGCGGCGTTTCCCTTTTATGGGGAATTTTTTTACTTACTCTCTTATTACTACATTTGTACTGATTGAACTTTATTTAATGCTTTCCAATGGTTTATAGAAGAATATCAGTGAATTAAAACTGATAATTTCATTGTTTCAAACAATGGAAATTATCAGTGAAAATTATCGATAATTTACACTGTTTACTGTGAAATGACGTCATTATTTTGATGAAATGATGTCATTATCCCAACGACATTCTTTAGTTAAACTCTTTAACAATGTATATAAACTGTGAAAAAAGCATGAAATAAAAATAAAATTTGTTGGATTCGGTGGAATATCGAATTTGATTCTCTCATGATCATAGAAAAAATATATTTTCACGAGTGGCACAGCCACTCGTGAAAATATTAATTTCTATGATCACTCCTGAATTAAAATCGATAATCCACCAAATCCAACAAATATCCTCTATATAGTCATTTTATTTTTTTCATAATTAAGAACATTTAAATAGATGTACTTGAAGTAAAATTTCACACGCACAGACAGACGGACAGTGCGATCACTATATATGCCCACCTTCAGGGGCATGAAAATGGTATTCATTTAAGGGAAAAAGAATACAGCAATATAATAGTTTGTATTATTTTCCTGATTATAAAAATAAGTTAGGTCTCATTTTTCAGTTAATTGCTTTCTACCAGTCAGTGCCTTAAGTTATCTGTATACATCATGCGGTTCTTAGCGACAATGTTCAGCCATTTCTGTTCGAGTTTTTCTGATGTTCTTTTTTTGTATGCTTTCTTATTTCATGTATATTCAATCTCCACCCTGGACCACATCTGCCTTTTTTGTATGACTTGTAAATTATTTCATTCATTAAATTGTTGAATTGTTTGCATTCATTCAGAAATTATCTTATCACATGCTATACCTTGTTTCCCTTGTAATATAACCATTACTTTTTTTATATTACACATGTGTAATACAACATTTTTAAGCGTTTTCATTGGCTACAGACTTAATAACTCACCAATCACATGGTTTTATTTTGGTGAAATGAGGTCGTTAACATAAAATGTCACGATAGTAAACAACTTTTTGATCAATCAGAATTTTCGGTCAATTAAGATGTATTTTATTTAGTTTAAAAGCATGTGATAAAAAAGATCTAACACTCGTTGTCATATCATACCATATTTTATTAAACTCGTCAAGGAAATTCGTTAGTAAGCTCGCAAAAGGCTCGCTTACTAAAAAAATTCTTGAACTCGTTTAATAAAATATGGTATGATATGACAACTCATTTCAGATCCTATATTAACTTGTTTGCTAAATTTCTTTACCGCTGGATACACGGTAATCGGAGGATAATCATTCATTTTAAACAGTTGTGTTCATATTGTGATATTAGAGAACATGCATCTGTAGTGAAATAAGGTCACTTCCAACAGCCTTGCTGTTGGGCTAGCTCTTAAGCGTCATGGTTAAAGTGTCAGACTACCACTCTGGAGGTCGTGGGTTCAATCCCCGGCCTGAGTTCAGTATTTTTACATTAATGGTGACGAGGCAAAAAAGAACTGTGAATGCGGGAATGGGTCTGAGCTGTTTAATGGTTTCTGGGAAGGCCATGCGGATGCAAGACAAACTGTAGCGGGCATGTCTGGGCCTTGAAACATTAAAAGGGATAGGAGTATAGTGAAATAATAATAATATAAATATACCACTCTGAAGGTCGTGGGTTCAATCCCCAGCCTGAGCTCAGTACTTTCACATTACATCATCTTGTACCAAACTTTTCTTTCCATCATTCCGACAAATGCACATTTTTTTAAAGATCTTTTAGCAAGGATGAAAAATTGTTATATAGTTACTTGTTTAATTATGTACAGAAAAAACAAGATGTTCAATAGTGCAGTTGTAAAAAATGCGAGACTCAAAACACTATTTACAATCATTTTTTTTTACCTTCGGTAGAATCTGTTGCGCATGAGGTCGTGGCTGCTTAACCCATGCAAACAGGCTAAACCACAATCCTCCCCATCAAATTGCAGAGGATCAAACAGTCGTCTAGTGAAACATTTTGCCCCTTGATTTTTAGTCGCTGCCATTATTTTGGTTGTTGTCTGTTTATTATGCTCCCCATATATATATATATGGGGGAGCATATAGTCGCCGCTTCGTCTGTCCGTGTGTGTGTGTGTGTTCGTCCAGAAATTTGTCCGGGCTATTTCTCAGCAACTAATGACCGGCATTCAATGAAACTTCATGGGTAGCTTCACTACCAAGAGGAGATGTGCATAATATCAGCGGGTTCTGGTCGGATGATTTTTCACAGAGTTATGGCCCTTTGAAATTTTCTATAAACTGTACATATAGTACAATTCTTGTCCGGGCTATTTCTCCCCAACTACTGACTGAAATTCAATGAAGCTTTATGGGAAGCTTAACTACCTTGAGGAGATGCGCATGTTAATAGTGGGTTCTGGTTAGATGATTTATTTTGAGAGTTATGGCCCTTTGAAATTTTTAAGTTGCTAAACCGTCCATCATATTATTTTGTCCAAAGTTATGCCCCTCAAGACTTTTCCTTTTATCTGAATATAAAGTGCAATATTGTGACAAAAAAAACTTTGGGGAGCATCACCCGTCTCCGACGGTTTCTTGTTTTCCAAGGTTTCCAAAATGTTCTATTTTTAGAAATGGGAATTCCAAATCATGACAAATGTGAATGGTTACAAAATAACATAACTATGAAAATAAATACGTAGAATTACATTATTTCACACATACCATTATGCAACCATCCGTTTTCTTTTCCGACTTGATACATTTACATCTTTACATTAAATATTATACAGACACAAGTCACAACACTTGTCCAGAATCCACGCGCGAATCCATTAAATTTGTTGCACATTTAAACCGTTAGCTCTACTCGTAACGGTTCAGCGTGAAAGGTATTATTGGCTTTTCACATAAACAAGGATAGAATTCCAACATACAATCCAAATTATGTGTTTGAAGTTTTAAAACACATTGTGGTCGCGTATTTGCATGAAACAGTTTGTCAAAGTATCCGCCATCTTACATTTGTACGTGTTATATGCAGACGTGCACAACAGATTGAATTAAGAAAACAGATTTTGTGTGCAGATTGTGTTTCACGTGTGAACAGTGAGAGGTGTTTATTTTGCGGCTCTATTATAATTTGTAATACAGATGTTTGGTGCAGATTATGATTGTTATGAAACCCTATTCGTCTGCGTCAAGAATGTGTCGCAAGAATTGTGGTTCGCGTTAGATGCAGACGTGCAAAACAGATTGAGTTCTGCAGATTTCTGAATACAGATTTATAGTGCAGATATAATTGTTTTACGAACGAAATTTGTTTAGGTTATCAGAACATTTTTTCGCGTAAAATGGTCTTAAAAAAATTCACTAAAAAGGGTTCCAACAATATTCTTGAAAGAAAATGTTAGAAAAACGTTTCTAAACAAAAAATTGTAAGAATTATTATATACTATATTAAATAGATATTTCGTCTGATTTTTGATCAGGTAAGGCTTCATAATGGTCAACCGTTCCATGTCGGTTTTCGAAATGTAGCTCTAACATAAGCATAGTTGCGTTGCAACTATGCTAAAAATCAGCTTAATATCTGAAAGTGTTTTGTAAAAAACCTCAGGAAAACGGTCATTATAGAGAACATTTCTAAGTCCAAGGCCAATAACTTTGCCAAAAATCTATTGACCGTAATGAAACTCACACTCCATCTCTAAGTAATTTAGTTAGACTACTTACCAAAAATCAGCTTAAGGAAGCTTTTCATAAAAAACCTCAGGAATACGGTTATTATAGAGAAAATTTCTAAGTCCAATGCCCATTTCTTTGCCAAAACTCAATGGACCGAAACTCACACTTCCTCTGTAAGTCATGTAGGTAGACTCACATACCAAAAATCAGCTAAATACCTGAAATAGTTTCATAAAAAACCTCTGGAAAATGGAAAATTTCTTAGTTCAATGCCCATAACTTGGCCAAAAATCAATGGACCAGAATGAAACTCTAACTTCATCTGCAAGTCATCTATATATATTTATACGTACACACACTTGAAAAGTGGTATATATACAGTTATCGATATGGTAGGGTTAACATGCATGTAAAGGGGATTGACAACACAACATGGCAATAAATGAGCTCAGAAATTATAATTCGGATCTGTTTATAAAAAGAAATTATAATGCGGATCTGTTTATAACACAGTCATTTGGCTTAGACCCTTTCATCTGCGTTTTATTAGATTTACAGTGTATTCAGATAAGGTGAACATCTGGGAACAGCATGCAGATACTAACATTAACTCTCTTATTTTAATGTGCTGCAATACAGCATGCAGTAATATTATGACCTTGCAGATCTGCGAATACTGTTGGTTGGACACACAGGTCATGGAAAGAGTTCTACTGGAAACACACTTTTAGGATGGGAGGCCTTCAAACACAGCAGAAGCCATCAATCTGTCACCGAAAAGGCGGAAATGATGGTACACAAGATTGTTGTGGTTGTGTATATATGATGTTATAGAACAATTCAGATAAATATAGCATATGGTGACTTATAAATACTTCTTGTTTTATTTCGACAGTTATAATTTTAAAATTCATAGGTAAACAATTATCATTTTTCAGGGCACACATAGATTTGGAAGAAAAATTGAGATTGTAGACACACCTGGCTTTTTTGACTCAAGGAACAATGACAAAGGTGCATTTCAGGAATTGTCTAAATTGGTTCATTCAACAAATCCTGGCTTTAATGCTATTTGTCTCATCCTGCAACCGCTAAGATTCTCAGAGGAAACTTCCAAGACAGTGGACATTTTCTTTGACTTCTTTGGTAAAGTAGTAGATGAGTTTGCTTTTGTAATTTTGACCTCAACTGCAAATGAAGAGGAAAAGATGGCCTATTTGGGACGTGACAAAACAGAGAGGCCTAAAAAACTTGATGAAATGATTGAACGTTGTAAAAGTAAGGTCCTGTTCACTGAAAATAAAACAATGTCTGCAGAAATGAAAAAACAGTACGCTTGGGATATATTTGCAGCAATAGATGCAGCAAATGCCAAAGCAACAAAACCATATTATGGTAAGAAATTTAATACTTTATGACTTAATGCATGCCTGTGGATGGGATTTTATAATACTTATTTTTCCCTAAGGGAAACTAAATTTTGAGTTTGATTAAGACATTTCAATGTTTTAAATCAGATTTATTCTTTAGAAACTTGTATTGTTAACTTTTCAAAATTAAGAATCAGTGGCTTTGACAGGGATCTCTTTTCTAAAAGCATTCACAAGTTAAGTATTTCATTTGGGTACCTAGTTTGTTTACAAAAACCCATGTTCAAAAGGGAATGGAAAAGACAGCTGTGATTATTAAATCTGCAATTAGCCATACATGGTTTATATGAGACCACGAGGAACAACACTTTTCTGAGAAGGTTGTATTCACAACCAAATCACAAAAGACTTAACACAGAAACTTGGCCCAAAAACTGCCAGCCATATTTTTTAATGCACCAAAATCATATTTGATTTCAGTCCATATATCACAAGACCTTAGTCAAAAACAAAACAGCAGTCAGAGTAATTACATGATCTCCATATTATAAGGTTTCATTGAACGTTGACCATTTAATTAACCTAGTTTAATACCCTTCAAATATGGCAAAATTCAGATTCTAGTTTATATTTCAAATATTTGTGTAACCGTATATATATATATATATATAGCAACAACACTTTGGGTCTGATAAAAAACAAACTGAAATAATGTGCATACGCTCAAAATTTTCCTCTATCCACATACCTATAAGTTTCATCAACCTAGCAAAAGTGTTATTGAGTTAGCAGGATTTAGGCTTTAGTTATGAACTTATCACTTATTCATGTTACCAGAGCAAATGCAATTTTTGTTGATAAAAAACTGGCAATAACATGCCTATTCCCTGTATTATAAGCTCTCTTTCCACATACTCAGATCCATTAACTTAGCTTAAGTACTTTCGGCTAAAACACGGTATTGGTGCTGAAAGTAGTCTCACTTACTCAAAAA